>VTPC01007524.1:11745-48971 GCA_011009095.1 Ignelater luminosus
AGACAGTCAGAAGAATTACGCACAGATTGAAAAGCAGCTTCATGCCATTCTTTTTAGATGTGTAGGGTCTTATTAATATTTGTATGGTCATTCAGAAAATGTCGAGACAGATCATCAGCAGCTAGTCAGTACATTTAAAAAACCTTTAGCAGACGTACCATCTAGGCATCAAAGAATGATGTTAAAATAAACTTATGATTTAAAAGTTTCATAAGTCGGGTAAAAAATGTAGTATGTAGCAAATACACTGTCAAGGTAGCCTATCAAGTCAAGTTTAGAAGATAACAATGATGAGTGGTTAGATAAAGACAACTGCAACGCCTAAATATGAAAATCTAGTAGATAAGACTGCCAAACCTTATTACAGATTAAGAAATGCTATTAGTGTAATGATGAATTAATTTTTAAAAACGGTAGTTTAATAATTTCTGCATCTTTTCCAAACAAAGTATTAAATATAGTTCATGAAGGCCATTTAGGTATACAGTGTTCACGATGTTATGGGTCGTATATGGCTGTGGCAGAATGACAGTTTGAGTATTATAAACCGGGTTGTTTATTTATTAACTTGGCTTATAGAATCTTATTGACGCTTAATGTACTTTAAGGTTATGATTTTATGACAGTTTGACCTTACGCTGTTGTCTTTTTTTTTGTAACTCTGCAAATATAAGGAAAACTTGATTTCTTTTTAACAAAACAAAACTAATCAGTACTAGACGTTTATACAAAATTTCTGATCGTGTAACGGTACCAAATACAGTCGCAGGTACGGCAATTTTCAAAAAAAAAGAAAACACTTCCAACGTAACAGAATGAAAGCATGGCCTATTACGACCCATAAACATCGTGAACGGTGTTATATAGAAAAATGTAAACGTTTAGTTCGAAATTGTATTTTGGACGACCGCCTGTAAAGTTGGCGCTGTACAACTAGTTGTCAATGTCGAAAGTTGACAATTATAAACATTTGCAATTAATTTCACGTATCGATGTCATAATGGCCGTATCGTCGTATCGATGTCGTAATGAAATCATTATGCGTTCTTATGATCTTGGTCAACTTCATTTTTTAATCTACCGTCAATGGTTTATCTTTATTATTTTCTTTAAAATACGGTCGTGCAAAAAATATTGTATACAACTCGAGTGTAAAGTGTGTTTTTTGAATTCAAAAAACTTCACTTTACAGTCTTGTTATATAAATAACTATTATGAGCCAAACATTAATGTAGATATCTGTATAAAACAAAGTCGAAAATTGACAAAACTGTATAAAATTTAGAAGAGCTAACACAAAAAACCTCTTATTAGTCATCCAATTACTACATTACCATGGGAAAAAGTAAGAATTGATTTTTTTGCTTATAATTCTAAAAATTGCTTAATACTCATTGATTATTATTCTCGGTATATTGGCATATTTAGTTTACATACTTCTAAAAATACCTATAATGCAAATAAAACAATAATTCATTTAAAAAGTAATTTCGCACGACATGACATACCTAGTCAAGTAATAATTGATAGAGGACCTCCATTCACTTCAAATGAAATTAAAAAATTTCTTTAAGAATGTGACATTGAAAACATAATATCGAGCTCTAGGAAACATTTTGCCAGCTCTAAAATAATAAAATAATAGAAAGGAGATTTCTGTTTTACCAGAAATTTTATTTGCCCTCTCAAACTTTTGCTTCTGGTAATGGCCTTTATATTGCCTTATTACAGTGTAGAAGTAACCCTAAAAATAACGTCATCTTCTTTAGAATAACTTATGTCCAGAAAATTAAGAATATCTAATTCAAGAAATAATTTTAAACCCAATGTTAAATTTAGTGACTACAAGAAACTAAAATATAAAACTTAATAAAAGTTCTAAAAAACTTTTATCATTGTTAGTTGGTGATCAAATTTATATGAAAACTAAATTATAATGAAATTGTTCCAAATAATACTAAGTATGAGTGGTGTTACAATAGATAGTGATGATTTTAAAATACATAATGATAGATATTATTATTACAAAATCAGGTCTTATTGTAAAAACACCCAGTAGATTTCCAACAGATTAACGTAAAAAGAGGAAGATGTGATATTATTTTAGTCATAAATACTTACAGCTGGCTAATATAAAAATTGGTCTGTTGTCGAAATGTTTATCCGTCTATTAAAAATTGTAAAACTTGTTCCTTGTATTTAAAATAAATTATTTCATGACTGGTAATTGTTTTATTTACTAAACTATTGACCACAATACCTTCAAATATGAGCCTCGGCATATCACGAAGTTTAACATAGAATCGTTAAAAAACAAAATAAGTTCAAGTAAATCATCTCATTTGTTAATTATGCAGCATTCAATTTTAGAAAATAAGAACGCAACCAAGTATTTTGTTATCGGTTTAAAACTATGGTTTAAAATAATTAAAAATATTACTAAGATGGGACTTCGGCAAATAATGTCCGTACGATTGATTACCGCAAAGTCAACGATGTAGTGGGATTAATCGCTTTTTAGCAGTTGCTGGTTTGGTTTATTAATTAATGTTATTCTCTGGCGTTATTATCATTATTATGATTTTTAAAAATGAATTTCCTAGATAAACACAATTTGTTATATTGATACAAAATACGTAATAAGATTTTTTATGGGTTTATCCAAAACAGAGTGGCCCAAATTCAAGGTAATTGAAGGGTATCTCAGAAAATGGAAGAGCTAGAAAAAAATGATAACCGTTACGCCTCTACTTTTTCCCATCCAGTTATTATTTGAAAAAATGGAAAAAGACGTTCCGGAATCTTTTGTATAATTTGATGTCTGAATAAGATGACTGCTTTAAATTATTGTTTTCTTCAATTGTTTTCGAGTTATAACCAAAAAGTTATTTTTTTTAAATAACATATCCAAATTCGTTGTTTCCTCAACTTTCAGAATATAATGTGGTTTGTTATACTTATTTTAAATAATATTAAATGAATGTAATTTGCTTAATCTAGCATGTCATGGTTTTGAAACAAACCAAAAAAACAATTTGTTTAACCATTATTTGTTCGAATATTTAGTTAATAAGCCTCTTAATGATAGCACCTCTGTCTCGTTTCAGCTACATTCATAGCTAGTTTGCTAGATATCACTCTTCTTAACTTCTTTTTATGCAAACTTTTAACGGAAAGGGTTTATTTGGAGATAAATAACCGTGTCTACTCTGATAAAACCCTGCTATGGTATTCAGTAAACTAAGCTTAATACACATCTTTATCGCGATAAATACTAGAGAAAGACGCTGTAAATTATGTATTGTATATAATGCAATGGAACTTAGTGTGAGACTTTTTTGTAGTTTTTTTTTGTAATAAATACTTTAATAAATCAATATTCAATAACTTTTTAATTACATTACTCCTGATGAGAACGCTACATATTCTTATTAGTAAGCACGGCATGCTAGATTATGCAAATTACATTAACATTGGTATATCTTCGCTATTATTCAAGATAAATACAACAAATCTATACAAGGTCGCTAAAAAGTTTGGAAACACGCTGCTGCTGCAAAAACGGTAAGAGACAGATATATGACATTTGGAGATCTTAAAGTAGGCATTGTTTGCCATGTTTTGCGAAGCGAATTAAAATCAAATCTTCAATTGTTTTGTTTCGTACGGCCGCCATCTTGGATTTCTTTAAATGGATCACCCTGTGTATGACCCCATATTTCGATAGAAATTTCTAAGGTAAATTCAACAATATAAGGGTTGCTATACTTATCTTGAAAGGTTTTGGAGATAATCGCTATTCTTTGGTCGTAAGTCTGTTTGACAGAGCTATTCAGAGATTTAAGTGAATTATTGTGTCATTGCCTAACATTTGGGTATAACAAAAGAAAACAACTTGACTTGGGAAAACCATCTTTATAGTCAGATGTATTATGATTTTAAAGCAAGACTTTCATCATTTTTGGACATTTATTATTAATAAGAAATTTACTGCAAAATATCAGATTTGTTTGTTTATGGAGATCTTTAGCCTACGGGCTCCTAAAATCCAGGGGCCCATCTTCAATGAAACCCACCGAAATACTGGTGGTTTCCTGATGTAAGTAAAGGCGATTTTGGTTTAAAATGCTATTCTTTCTACATCCGTGTCAAGAATAGCGATTTTGACGCAGTTTTTGGTGTCAAAAGCGGCCTTTTTAAGCACTAGTTGCCCAAAAGTAATATTCTATAAAGATTTTCTCAGAGCAACTTTCTATAATATTTTCATGCTATAAAACTTTTACGACGTTTTGAAATTTGAACTCCTCGAACCTTCTTTTGATTAATTTTTCTTATGGGTCTACTGTGTGGGGATTAACAGAATGTTTGAAGCCGTTCTCAATAATTCAGCTCATTTCTATATTTATATACATTTACGTCTTTAATTGTTTAATAAATGATAATAATAATTTATAGGAGTAATAAATAGTAGACTTTGCATCTATAAAATTTAAAACTAAACAGTTTTTGCTGACATGTTTCTAAAACATGTCATTAAGCAATTAACAAATAGACCTTTGCGATTTTGAAGTAAAGTAATTACGCGTAAATTGTTATCAGCCTAGGGCGCACAATTGTCTTAATCCCGCCCTGCCTGATATTGAGAAAGAAGTAGTAGTATTTCGCTTTTATAAAAGCTAAAAGTGACATTCATTCTTGCGCTTTAAAGACCATTATTCATGGTTTAGTTGAAAGGTTTTATTATACAAGACCATTGAGAAACGCAAATCGTTATTTCTCTCAATTTTTTAAGTACTATCTGTAGGTGTGATTTAAGAAAGCATAGAATTAACTTTCGTTTGATACCACAAACCATCTGTCTTGAACAATAATTTTTCTGCTGTGCAGAGTGGATTCAATTTGCATCTGCCATGTTTATATTTGTGTGTTCTTTTTTTTAGAATTCAACGCATTTATTGGAAGTACATATATTTAATTTAATGTCACAACTTACAGCAAACAAAGTTAGAGAATAAAAGTAAAGTTTTGGTCAACTTACAAATGAAAATCAAAATTGCGTAAAAATTGATGTTTAGACATGTACCCAGTACAAACAGAAATGGGTGGTTCAAGATAAGCGATATTAGTATCAGAAGAAAGTTGCTTCTATACTTTCTTAAAATGCTACTATAGATACAAGAACTTCCACTTAAAAAAGTCGAGAGAAATAATTATTATTTGCGTCTTTTATTGGCTTCTAAAGAGCAACAATCAAAATCTACTTTTATTCTTTCTTTAATATCAGGACGAATCGAGAAGTGTGAGAAAATTTTGAAACAATTTAATAATGCTGAAGCGGTTAAGTTTAGACCTCCATAGTGCTATATTGATGTAACTAACGAACCAGGAATGATACAATATTCCATTTAAAAAAGACATTGGTATGTAACGCTTTAAAAAACACCTTGTATAGTTGGAGATAGTTATGTATTAGTAAATTCTGCATAATCTTTCTTTGTGGTATTTTTGTCATTTCTATAAATAACGACGCTATCCTCTGTCCACAGTTCGTTGAGACACCCTGTATATACTTTGGCAAGCTATTTCCCTAGGTAGAAATTATTAACACAGAGATGGCGCTAAATCTTGTCAAAATGTATCAAAATGGCGGAAGTAAGAGTGATCGTCAGCTACAAGCAAGATGTAAAATAAACAGGTCGAGACATTTTCAAATCAAACAGAGTCGGTCAAGTTTTATAAAGCTAAAACAATATACCTCAATGCAGTTGGTTACGTCGCGTCGGTGACGGTGACGTTAAAACAGTGCTTAATCTTAAAGCAACTCTACATTTTACTCGAAAATTAACTCGAGTACCTTTTGTCAAAAAGATAGATGAAGAAAAACAAACTTAGGTTGAAATTAAAAAAAATATTGTGATGTAGAGTTTCTCGTTCCCAATAATAAGGGCGCTGCAGGTTAGGATATTTTCAATCAAACAGACTTTATATGCAAATAAAATTAAATATGCACTGGTAACAACTAAAACATTTGTTCTATGAACAAAAGAACCCAAACATAGCATGTCATCATTTCAAGGAGCCGACTGTGTCACTTTCAAATTCTCTTTTATTCTGCTGAATCCTTGATATAAAAGATGACTATTTGCCAAAATTCTCATTTATCTTACTATTTTAATAAATCGTTATTGGTTACATAAACTAGTTTTGAAAGAGAGTGAAATTATTTCTGAATTATAAATAAGACAACCTTTTATTTTAATTTGGATAATGTAATAACAAACGTCTGCATTCATAATAACTTTTCAAGTTTAGGAGTTAGAATTGGACAGGATACAAGGGTTCCCTCTGAGCGTTTATTGAAATTATTATTTTAATCTAAAAATAACAAATTATCTTATAAATGCCATCAGTAAATATATATATTTAAATATCACAAACTGTGGAAAAAATTAGCGTATCCTTGTAACATTTTCTTTTTTACACAAGTTAGATAACATCAAATTTATAAAGGTCTTTTTGTGTAATTGTCAAGTTTTTAGGGTGTTCACTTCAATATCTCAAGGAAACATTCCCTTAATTTAACATTTTGACTTAATACAATCCAAACAATAAAATATTACATGCATAGAAAATAATTTTTGAAATTATTTTGTTCAAACTTCAATGTTAGTCTAAGTGTAAACTACTGCTCTGTTTTATGTTCAGACAGGTTTGTTTGCTATAAGTTCATCATTTAGACTTTTACATCGCTTGTTTCACAAAAAGAAAATTCCTGTACTTACCAACTGAAAAGCACAAATCAAATTCCATCACAATTATAAAAATAAAGAATAGGCCCGTTTTAACTGTTTTTCTTCTCTTTTATAGGGTAGTACCAGTCTTTTGCCCTTGCGCCTTCGTTTCTTTATTTTGATTCCCCGTTTTCTTCTTCGCTGATTCGTATAATTTATTCTTTCGAAATTCATACGAATCTGGTTTCTTTTCATTACATTTGCGTTAGATTCTGTTTGTGTTCAACCTTTTCCTATTATTACAATAACTACTGGCAACTCCACTAATGAACGGATAATGGAGATATTGGTAAAAATATTAAAAAATTTTCTTGAAGAAGTTTTGTCTTTTGTCTGTCGTTTTTTTTTTCTCGTCCGTTATTAAAACTGATACTAAACTTAACGATTCAAGTGCAGACTGACAAGTATTACTAATATTTGTTTATGCCTACAAAAGTAAATTTTAATTTTAGATAGTGAAAAAAATGTATAATTCCCTAATATTTTTTTAATGGACAAACTGTATTTTTGTTTTTCAATTGCTTAAAATATGCAATAATTCTGTCAGGAGCGGGATTTTTGTCACAACTCATGGAAAAGTTTAATTCTGAGCAACTTCCAAATAAAAATCAAAATAATAAGGAAAAATCCAAGTTCATAATTTAAAACACAATCATATCAAACAAACCGATACAGAGCGTTCGGTTTAATAGGCTCTAGAAAGATTACAGACCCTATTGTCTAACATGAAACATCTACACTGTATAAAAAAATGGGTAGAATTTCAATAATAATTTCCCAATGAATATTTTATTTACTACCATTGAGTGATTAGATAAGTGTTGTGCAAATCACAAGCCTCGTTCAACTGAAAATGGTGCGTTATCTGCTATGGGTTGGATAGTTGTTTGTCAGCTGTTATACATTTGCGATTACTGACTGTGTTTGTTTTTAATTGTTTTGGATAACATGTAGAGATACAACTGAAGATAAATCAAAATAGTGTCAAGCAGAAAAGAGTTGTTATAAGAAAGGATAGTACCTATTAAGGCTTAACTAAAATTGATTGCAAGGCATAGATCTGAGATTTAGAATAGCCACCACCAAGACTAAGATCATGTTATACCTACTTAATAGAGGTTTCTGTAAATAGAAACACAACAAAAGTAATAAATGTGCATTTATGCGAAGACAATATGAAAAGATAGTGGATGATGAACCAATTTATGAGATAATCTGTAAATCTTTAAACTTGTTTGTAAGGAATGAGAAAAGAAATACACTCAGCAGGTGATGATTTCGACAGGAAACTTGCATTTTCATAAAACTTTGAAGTATTACGTAGTTGGCTGGAAGTTTATCGTTGGTCAGAGAAAAATGTCTTCTACTCAAAAATGTGTTTTCAAAACTTTAAAAAACCTCTTTGGTAAATTATCTTAGCTTAAGCTAAAGGAATAGCAAAAACCCTAAGAAAAGGAAATCATTACTCCAAGCAAAAGGGTCTCCCCAAACGATATCATCCAGAAACATGGTCAGCATCTCCACTATAAAATAAACAAACTTGAGTTAAAAGCTGTAGATTAGTAGATCTAAGCATATTCAAACAAAAATAGAATACACAATAAAAGAAAAAAAATAGTCTCCAATTTTGCTATGATCGTACTGAAGACGACAGTGACAAAATCTGCCTAAGCGACAAATGTGATAATCTTTGAAGCAGAATTTAATTTTTTTAAGTTCTGTCAGAAAACTTAGTTCTTTATGTTATTATGTTATACCGGCGACAACAAGGATAGGAATATTCAAACAGAACATCAGAGACTAGAATCTGGGACTCTAAGACACCAGAGATTTCTCAGTATTCAGGCAAACCTAGTGAAGTCTACTTTCTTGAACAAAAATGATCCTAGTGACTACAAAGTAAACAGAAGAGAAGCAATAAAAATTATTAGTGCATGGAAAATTGCTAATGCTACTGAAAGAATAGAAATGACAAGAAATATCTATTCAACAGCTCAGGAAATAAATTTAACGAGCAACTCTTGCAAGAGGAGACATTTAATGTGAAGATCATCTGATCACTGCGTTAATCTAATATACGTACTATGTAGTGTATCAAAAGTTTCATTGCACTACTGCAACGGTGTTACAACCACAAACCTACAAAGTTGTACTTACAAAATTTTTAAATTAATGTGTAGTTATATGATACAGCAAATAATAAAGGAAACCTTATTTAAGTTTTAAATTATTACTTCTTTCTTAGTCTTTGCAAATCTTCTTTCTATTTAAAAACATATTTTTAGGTGAGCACCAAGGTGTCGATGTCCACTTTCTTTGTCTTAATTGTACGCCCGATCCTTTGTAGGTTTATCAGTTATATCAGAATTATCTGATTGTGACTTATAAAAAATTAAAATTACGGTTATAACAAAAGGCACTTAAAAATTTTAATTCTAATATTTTCATTATAGTGGTTACTGATTATGATTAGTCTTGACATAAATTTTAATACGAGCGCACAGGTCATTTATGTAATACATTAATAATACTAACTTCAAGGCTTCTTTATGAGCCTTTTAGAAATGTAAGCATTTTAATACATGTAGAATTGCCTTTTATAACCGAGAGTATGTAGTGTTAGTGTTTACAAAAATAGTCAATAATTAGTTCTTTTTTATATTTTTTTGCAAGTATCAAAAATTCATCTAAAAGAATATTTTTAATAAAGGAAATACGGATCTGTTTGCTTTAAAACAATTTATTTTTCTGCAATACAAGCTATTAACCAAAATTAAATGGTTTAAAGCTAAACGATTTAAATGAGAGCTTATACAAAAACAAAGTGTTATTAAAATACACCATTAAAATTAAATTTGTCAACTGCAATTAGATTAAAAATACTTTTCATTCATAAATAGCACCAAATCTTGTCAAAAGGCTTACTGATGTGCCTTAGGACAGAAAACGACATTGCGTTTCTTAGATCATTTAAAGAAACATTTAGAAGTCGGCGGTATTACTGTTATTTCCTAATGAATGATGGATGCGAAAATAAACGCGTATTAAATTTCATTGCCCTCGTGCATTCGCCGCCTATGAGAGGTACAACATACGTATCTCAAGCACTTGGCGCAATGATCTGGTGCGGCGAGGGGAACGCAATGCGCGCGCCCTCATTCTAGCCATTTTGTCACAATATTAACCTTTTGTTGTGATGTGTCTATTGCGATGAATTATGTGTATCGTAATTTAATTAAGGCAAATAAATAAAGCAGCCAGTGATTTAGTAAGTTAATCCGGTGGTTTTGTGTAAAAGATTGTGGGCCATTGAATACTAGAAGAAGGCGGGAGAATGTCGAGAAGTTTATGGAATGTTTTGTTGGAACGCTAGCTGCCGCCGGACGACACGACCGTTGCTCAGCGACTCAACTGTCACTTGTTCTTACGTCATTTCGTGATTGTCATGTAAGTGTTCTTTGTGTTAATATTATTGTTAGCATCGGATATATCGCGAGATTGTTGCTAAATTGTTATTCGGGTAGTAAGTTTAACGTAAACGCGAGAAAAAGCCCTCAAATATTGTAGCCGTTCCTTTCGCCCAAGATGGCTACCGACGGGATTTTACAGAGGCTTCGTGTGATTCGAAAGCGCGCGATTTTATGATTAAACGGGAGTTCCTGCGTCTTATGTGTTATTTTCCGCTTGTAGCGACATTTGATGAGTGATTTGGTGTGTGTGTCGCGTTGTGAAATCGATCCGTTTTGTTTTAATGAGGGCATTTAGGCAGGGCCCGTGAGCCGGCGGACGGGAACCGAGGGGCCGAGCGCGGGCCCAGGTAGAGCAGACCAGGTGTCAATGCTGTGTTTGATTCCAGTGAGCGGCATGTGCGAACCCGAGGACGTTTCTCAGGCCGTCTGGTCACGATGGATATTGGAGGCGATCCGCAAAATCCGCTCGCAAAAACAGCGGCCTAGCGTGGAGCGGATCTGCCATGCCATCCGTCAACATCATAATTATCACGAAGATGTGGTCGCCGAGCACCTGGAGACCGCCGTCAAGGAAGGTACGGTTCTCAAAGTTTTCAATAAGGGACAGAGTTCGTATAAGGACCCTATGGGATTGCAAAGTCGCACCCTGGTTATAGAAAAAGGGGCTGACATAACTAAAGTTATCGCAAAAGCTGTGCGCGAGTTAGGACAACGGGATGGATCAACTCTTAAAGCTATTGAAAAATATGTGCGACAATCGCATACTGTTGTGGAACGTGCAGAGACGGACTTGAAGATTGCCTTGCGGATGGCCGCTAAGCGGGCCGTCTCGAGGGGTTTAATTATTCAAGACGGAAAAGCTTTCAAATATAATTATAATCATAGTCCCAGTGTGAGAAGGAAGGCGGAACCGACTACCCCAAAACGAACATCGTCAGGCCCTGATGACACCTTTAATGCTCAACCCAAGGTAGGTGAAATTATTATTTTTATGTTTATGTTTATTAATAACAAAAGTATTTGATACAGTTTAAACTTAACCATACTTTATTATCATGTTATGTTTACCTGGTTTGTTGATGTTAACTTTATCAGCACAACAAAGTATTGGCTTGTTGACATGTTAAACACAAAATAACAACGTGACACAATATTATTGATAAAAGAGTAGGTAGATGTTAAAAGTCAATATTGAATTGGAAAATAATTGTCTTTTTAAACAGTTGAGGGTAGATAATAGTAATGATAATAATAGTCATATTGTATAGGATGAAAGTTTTGTTAATGTAGCCATCGAAAGTTATGCATACTTATAAGTTATAATAAATAACTATAGTTTTAGTTGTTAAGCTACTCCTACATAAGGAATGCCTTATAAAAGGAAATCGAAGTATTTAACAACTTTGGCAATGATAATACTCTTAACTTGATAATCAAGCTTTTGAAAACAAAAGAGGCGGTGAAGTATTGATAAAAATTAACTATCAACTTGTAACAATAAGCACACAATTATTCGCATTATAAAAATGCATGAGTCATTCAATTTAAGAAGCCATTCATTTGAGCATTAACATTTAGATTTGATATTTGCATGGGTAATTGAGAGGGTATTTAACCTAAATTATTGTAAATAATTTAAATTCCCGTTTTGATGAAAATTTCGATGATACAATGTTTGTTAAATATTTTGTTGCAGGAAACATAGAGCAACGGTTGTAAAATGCATGCGTAATTTTAGTGGGGAAATAGAGTGAATAGTAAATCACCCTTACTTTCTAAATAAACCAACTGATATACTTTACAGCCACTCCCTCTTTTATAATTCTTTTAAAACCCTCAATAGGAAGTTTTCTATACTGTTATGGAATTTTTGATATTTTCTTTTTTATTTATATTATACCTGTTTGTAATCATTAAATAAGATGAGATTCATTCAGAGATAATCAATTGTTTAAGTACTTGACGGTAAATAAACCGTTTTTGTCAAGTGGTACCATTTATAATAATAACTAATTAGTAATTAGTTAAGTGTACAATTAAGATATACTCGCCCTTGCTATTACAACCCTTTGTGTACACGTTTAATACACCATGGAATATCACAAATGTTATTATTATCATTAAAGTTTCCTACTTGTTGAGAATAATAATTGAGTGTTATGAACTTGTCAGACAAGGTTATCTTTGCGCGTGATAGTTAAGTTTTGGCGGGAACCGGTGATTATATAATAAATAACGTTGGGACTGAAATGTTAACATAGGTATGATGGTCAATCAGTTAATTCTGTTAAATCTTGGCGGGAACCCATTATTTTTTTTAGTTTGTAGGTTTCCCATTTTTATTTCCGTTAATTGCATCAATACATTTTATTATGTATTCAACTGAATAACTCAGTTTTGCAGAATTAAATTAAATTAAATATACGTTACTGATTTGTTTTCCCTGCTAAGTTCATTGATGCAATCATAATCGATTTTTTCAAAATTTCTTCGGACAAACGTTTCTCATTAATTTGACAGGATATCACGGAAATGCTCACCGGTCTTTTATGCACTTTAATGTTTGTAATAAAATGACCACATTATTCCTTTTTCCGAACATTTTCCAGTAGTAATGAAGCCATACATTTTTAAAATGACAATCATAGCAGGCTGTGTAAGTTGAAATTTCGCAACTTTTAGAATGTGTGCAGTTTGTTGTTTCATTTCGAATAATAACGAAACTATTACTATATACGTATCAATGTAATTTGTAAAATCTAGTGTGTCATTGTTTTTAAAAACTAATAGGAGAGTGAGAATGACGTCATAAGGGAAACAAAAAGTGTCCCACACTTGTTATAGTGGAATATTTACCTTTTTGGGATGACGTCACAATTCTCCTTCATCTTTAGTTAAACAACAGAAATAGAATATAAAGCAAAAAAAAAGGCAGCGCGTTTATTAATTTATTAATTGACAGCTAGAGCATCGAGATGGTAGAGCTTTTACGTCAAGTTTCCAGATAGTGAAGTCATCCCAAAAGGGTAGAAATTGGATTTTACAGTGTTTTACGTCAGTATGAGTGTGTGTGTATTTGTGTAGTAACCATCACGTGTTCGCGTTCAATTACTAACGTGCGATCAACAAAGAATAATGTCAAGTTTGCCCTTGATGTTCAACTGTTAATACTCCGTTAGCCGCTCTTTTTTGTGCGTGTTTTGATTTTCTCAATCTTAAATCGGAATAATGATAACGTCTCTTCTCTACTTCTTTTTAGTAAGAATTTCTTTGATATCTTTTCGTATCTTTTTCTTTATTTTTCTCATTGTCAAAACATGTAAGCTTCATTTCTTTTAGAAACCGTTGGTTCTACTATGAACGTACCACTATTTCTTTGGTAGGTAGAGCTTTTCCGACTTTCTACCGAAGTAAGTTTTAGGATCAATGGTGTAAGCCCAAATTTACATTTGATTCTGAAAGCTGACAGTTGTTACCTGGTGAAAATAACTTTTTGAAAATTATTTACTGTCAATGTTCTTACTTCTTATTTCTTCTAGTTAAACTCAAAACTTCATCTCAGTCACATAGCCCAGTCAAAATGAGATTCAAAAAAATTTAGAGCATCTGGAAAAAAAAGTTGGAAAGCTACAAATCGGTTCGTTTTTGCATTTTGATTTTGCGTACCATTCGTAGTTTCGACGCAGCACTCTTTGTAAGTAAAAATGCAGTGGTCGCAAGAAGTTGAACCTGCGTCTTGTTACAAATAATACCATATTATACTTGTATTTAATTAAATAATTAACTTGAGCATTAAGTCAGCACTCAATTGCCAATAGATTATAATAATAACTGGTAATATAAAATACAGGGTGAATCCTTAAAAAACAGCAAACTATAGCTTCACTAAAGAGGCTTTAAAATTTAACCAAAGGACTAACTATAATAATAAGAAAGTTACTGATACTCTCTTACTCAATTTGGGACACCCTGTATAGGACATTACGAAAATAGCCTACTACTGTAATGTTAATTTAGGGGTTTTACTCTCCATGAATGCTTGTGGTGATATCACCGATGAAGGTCTGATGTTTATACTTTTCCGACAAACGAGGAAGATGTTTCTTTCGTCGAAAGATCTTCATCCTAACTTCTCTTTTACTTTTTTGACAAAGACATCTTGCAAACAATTGTTGCTGAATCCAACCGTTATTCGCAACAAAAAAACAAGAACGTAACTGTTGATTTATCAGAAATAAAATGTTTTCTTGAAGTATTAAATAATACTAGGTGGATACGGACCGAAGGATGTTTTAGGAAAAGCAAAAAGATATTCATAATGATCTGGTATCTGATGCTATATCGCAAGACAAGTTTGATTACATCATGTCACTATCGTATACATCTTTGTGATAATACAAAGCTTGACAAAAACGAAACTTAGACATTTGTTTGATCATCTAAACGAGGAATTTTTGAAATATGCATTTACTGAAGAATACCATAGCATTGACGACGCAATGGTAAACAATACAATACAGCCATGGAAAATCAATAGGGTACGGATTCATACTATGGGCTGATACATGGGCGGGTACATCAATTGGTTTGAACCCTACCAGGGAGCATCTACTTATGTAGGCCAAAGGTGAGTAGGTTCTTCTCTAGTACTAAGCTGGGCAGACTTAAGGTTTCATTTCTTCTATGATAACTTTTTCTCTTCACCAGTCTTATAGGAAGAAAAAAGGAAAAAAGGTTTGTGGTACTGGGACCATTCGCGAAAACCGCATTCCAAGAAGCACATTGAAAGACTTATGAAAAAGGAAAAACATGAAGTGTACGATTACTGAAAAGTGATGGATCAAAATTATTCGTAAAATGGAACGATAAAAGTATCATATTCATTCGGTCAAAAGATACTCTCAGCAGGAAAAGAAGTTTATAACCGTGGATCAACCGCATCTGGTAAACCTATATAATAGATGCCCAAAGTTAACAAACCAGAGAGGAAGACTATCCACATTCCTAAACGAACTAGATCACTTAGTAGTTCCCCAAACAAAACAGACAAGATGTGTATTTTGTCATGAAAAGAAAAAAGAACAACAAGGTGCTTGAAGTGCGATCAGGTTGTACATGTTAAGTGGTTTGTAGATTTTCATACTTAGAAAGTAATTCTATAGAATTTTGCAACAAAAACTGTTTTACCGTATTTCTTGACCGTTTTTAACATCAGTAACCAATAATTATATTAGAAATTTTGGTTTGTAAACTTTTAGGCGTTTATGGGTTAAAAAGTGCAGGAGTACTGTGTTTTTATTTACATAGCTCGTTACGTCAAAACTATGAATTTTACGCGTAAAATTAATAGGCCTAATTTGTAGAGAATTTGATTGTCTACATGTTACATTTTTGGCCCTGTCACACATCCAAATCGGGATATTTAAAAAAATCCAAATCTTGTCTTCTTTCTTCGGCTTTGGCATCACCAGCTGCAACAGTAATTGAAGGTTGCAAAATTAATATTTTGCTTTCAACATCAAAACATACCAATTTGCAGCTTTCCAATATTTTTCGAAAACGAAAGAGAGATTCAAAAAATTGAAAAAAGCGATACATTTACCTAAGTGAACTAACGAACGAATATAGCACAGGCTACTGTTTATGGAAAACTACTAAAAGAATAAAAAGACCTGAATGCGGATGGAAACTGGGTCCGAAATAAACAAAAAGCTCCAAGATATGCTGAGCATTTAGAAAACATTTAAACCAAATGATGGGAACGACCTGACATATTGGGAAGAACCAGTATAAGAAAAGTTGGAAATTAAATTGACCGCTCCGAAAGAAATTGCACAAGAAATAAAACAAAACGTCTGTCCAAAAAAGACACTGGGATTTAACGTTTGCCAAGAAAAGCTTTTGTTAAAATTACGTATCTATTTAATGCTTCATTTAGATTGAAGTATGTACCTAAGTTGTGGAAGCTAGCAGAGGTGTTGGTGATAGCAAAACCAGGAAAACCAGCGAATGAAGTTACTCCTTATAGACCTATATCACTGTTACGGGTGATATCAAAACTCTTCTAAAAATTTCTATCAAAAAGAATAAAACCAATAATAGAACAAAAGCATTAAATTCCATCTGATCAATTTGGTTTTAGAGAAAGGCATTCGACGATTAACCAAGTTCATCCAGTAACAAACATAATCGAAAAACTACTGGAAGAAAGAAAGGTTGTTCTACCATCTTTGTGGATGTAGCGTAGGCCTTTGACACAGTTTGGCATGAGGTACTGAATTACAAGAGTTTATTTGCCAAAGCAATCAACTAGAAAATTACAATTGACGATGAATAAAATTAATGATTGGACCAAAAGATGAAGAATTAAACTGAATGAGACTAAATCTATTGATGTTAATTTCACCAACAAAAAAGAACAATTTTTACCTATTAGAATAGCTGATATTCGAATATCACAATCTAATGAAGCAAAGTATTTGGGCATCACATTGGACGCGAACTAACTTTGAAAAGCACACGTAAAATGAAACGCGGAGAGCTAGGAATCAAGTTTAGAAAAATTACTGATTACTTGGTAGGAATTCTAACAACAAGTTATTTTTGTAGAGACGGACACCAATATGGACATATGGCGCACATCTCTGCGGTTGTGCCAGCAAAAGCAATATTCTCATAATACAGCGATTCCAAAACAAAGTACTGAGAAACATCGTAGATGTTCCTTGGGATCAGCACGTAAACAATCCAGACAATCCAACTGCTCGATACTATAAACCTGACAAGAAGATTCAAGAGGAAGAAACAGTAAAGAACTAAAGAACATTGAATCATTTGCATTAAATTAAGGCAGAACCGAATTACTCCTTGATCAAACATATGATCAGGTTGTGGTAGCAGTAACACGTGCAAGGATGTTTTTATTATAAAAGAAAAAACAACTTCAAAAACAAAACAACAATGCACGTCCAGGTCCAAAATCGTCGATCGATGTTCAGGTTTTTGGTAACCATCATCAGGTTCATTTTTTCTTATGGGTACCAATTAGAAATTTCCATTATTTAGTCGGATTCTAACGATATAACATATTTCACAGATAACTTGATTTAGAACGGAAAAAATTGAAAACGTGATTCTTTTATTCATGAAAAAGATAAATTCGGCAAATTTGTGGTTTATATCTTGTTTATAATTTTTTGCTTTGCCAGTTGTTAACCTATCATTACGTTCGTGGTAACGACACTGTGTAAAACAATGTCGTTGTAATCTTCTGATATCCTTTTCATACAAGCATTACAAAAAAAAATTCAATAGAAGGAATTGAATGATTCAAGTTTATATCCCCATTATACTATACAGTGTTAACCATTTAAATGGCAATTGAGAATGTTTCCTTGTAGTATTTTATTATGAGTGCGCACGCATTCGTTTATGGGCAATACCGTCTATTTAGTATTCAGTTCATGCTTTAGCATTAATAATTTAAACTTTTTATATTCTTAGTAATGCGGTGACAATAAAAATAATTGTGTTTACATATTATTTTAATAATAAATTGTAAAAGAGATAGGTATTGTTGTTAGGCTATTATTTTATTATTTATTTTGAGATCCAGGGACGCGTTATTATAAAACTCATCTCTAATCGCTAGCACAATGATCTAATCGGCTCCGGTTACTGCTTTTTGCATGATGAACGAGATTTCATTTTTTTCGTTTTATTTTCAATGTGGAATAGCTACGACGCTAAATTGCTAATTCCTTCTACTTAAATTATTTATATTTCATTGTAAAATCTCGAATAATAAAATAACATTCCAGTTAAATATTTTAACAAGGTGAAACAAATTAAATTGTTTTTGCAACAAATTAAATAATGCATGGATTGTTCGTCATTGGAAAACACTTGAATGTAAAAAAAACACTTCATTGCAATTGACTTTATTTACAACGTTCTAAAATTCAAGTTTCTGTTAATTCCTAATCATCGGCGGTATCCCACAAGCTCGTTTAATACTAAAGTTGGTGTTTGAAGGTAAATAGCAGCTACTAGTTGATCTTTTTGTCGTTTCTCCATTTATGTAATGTACAAAAGGGGTTAATTAAACTCGATAAAGTGCTACTGCGTTGGATAGATAAACACATTATTAGCATATTGCATGATTTGTAAGTTGCTTTTGTGGGTTATGGTTGAATCAATACATCGTACCTGTCGATTAAAGGTTGTAGGTGGATATTTAATTATGCTTTATAGTTTATACACATGTTTAATTATTAAGCGTCGGTGTAGTTTTCTTCATATTGCCGCAGATAATAACTTCGTGCAAACAAAGCGTGGGCTTTCATTGATAGAGCAATAAATAATCACTTATCGCTATGCTAGTCAGTGTATTATCTGCAATAATTATTAAATGCCACTGTATCCTAGAAATTCTTCGCATTTTTCTACTTTCTTTAAGTAATAAACCCAGAAAGGTGGTTAAAACAACTATAGTATTAACTTGTGGTTAATGATGATTTGATGGACAGTAAGTGTGAATTAAGATGTTATTGTTAACGATTTAATTATCGGCGTGTACCGTATAATTACATAGCAAATAGAGAAAAATCTAAGGATATAACGAGAAATAATTATGAATTATTTACTAGTTCTCATTAAACTAAACAAAAAGTGTAAAAACCTATGGTTTAGAAAAAAGCAAAGGTGTGTCCATAGCGAGAAAATTGCTACAAAGTTAAAAAAAAACTTGCAATATTACTCTAACGTGTGTTAACTAACATCTAGCTCACCTTTGACATCATGTTTAAACAATTGAAACGCGCTGATTTTTAAGAAATTTCCTATTGTACATGTAGTATGTAGTGTGTAGCTAACAAAGCCGCTGCGTATTTATAAACTACCAAGATGAAAGTAAGCCAGCAGAATTTTCTAAGAAAATGAGTCTACGATATGTTTGGACAGCAAGAGAGAAATAGTGTAAGACAACACTTTTTAGCTGAAAAGGTGAGCAGAAAGACTTTAAACATTTTTAGAAGATATGATCAAGGTTTGCCAGTGCATAAAGCTGTTCTAGGTGGACGAAGAAGCAAATTAAATAATGCACAAGGAAGTTAGCCAATAAGTTTAAACTGCCAAATGTAGGGGTATGGAAAATTTTAAAGAGGAACAATATTTCATATCACAGAAGAGTTACTGTCCCAAGATACACTGAAAAACAAATAGCAAAAATCCCAAAAAAGGCCGTTTACTTAGAAAATATTATTTCAAAAAAAATTGTTGAAATTATTCTTGATGAGAAATATTTTACATTTTCATGCAGCACCTTGGATCAAAATAAAGGATTTTATGCAGAAAATGTTGAAGAAACATTACCTAATATAAAATTTATAAGTAAATCTAAATCTGAAATGAAAATTCTGATCTGGTGTGCTATTTCGTCAAAAGGAATTTCTTCAATTTATGTTCAAAAAATAGAGGACAAGCTATCACCGCTGACGTTTGTATAAAACAGTGTTTACCCAGATTAAAGAAATTCATTGAAAAAAATCATGTAAACGACAATACTACATTTTGGCCAGATTTGGCATCAAGTCATTACGCCAAAAAGACACTGCAATGGCTTGATGACAATGATATCAAATACGTCCCTAAGGAGGCAAATCCTCCTAACATACCTAAAGCGCGGCCTATCGAGAATTTCTGGTCATTGCTTGTTGCCGAGGTATATAACAAGGGCTGGGAAGCACAAACCGCTGAGCAACTTAAAAAAAGAATCATCTATTGTGTAAAGAAAATTGATAAACAGGTTGTCCAAAGCATGTTGGGAGGTATAAAAACAAAAATAAGAAAAATTGAAGATCACGGACCCCTAACTTTGTATAAATAATTTTTTGTATTGTATATAGTATTAAGTAAAAAATCAAAAATTTAATTGTTTAAAACTTTTTTGTTTACTGTACTAAATAAACGTTTGAAAATTGGGCCAGATGTTAGTTAACACATGTTATTCTACAATGTATTGATATTTTTATGTTAGCATTCATAAAGTCTGCTTTGAGTTAATAATTTCAAATTAAATTTAGAAAAGAACAAATTTTACTCGAAAATGGCACATTCTACGAAAAAATACAAGAGCGTATTTCTTCTATTAAATTGAGTGTAGATTCCAGAGAAAGCAAAATTATTGCAGATGCAAGGTAGGTATAATTCTGAAGATTACGGCGACTGTCTTTATGTGTTCATCCGCTTTAGCACGGACTTATAGTTAAAGGACTAACAACCTCGTGAAAGAGAGAAGTAAGTATATTTTCTCCTAGACGTCTATTCGAACATAAATCTAGAACATAACCATGTATACAGCGTTTACGATGTTTTTGGGTCGTATATGGCTGAGGAAGAATGACAGTGTGAGTATTATAAACCGGGCTGTTTATCTATTAACTCGGCTTGTAAAATCTTATTGACGCTTAATGTGCTTTAAGGTTATGTTTTTATGACAGTTTAACCTCACGCTGTTGGCTTTTTTTTGTAACTCTGCAAATATAAGGAAAACTTGATTTCTTTTTAACAAAACAAAACAAATCGGTACTAAACGGCAAAATTTTTGATCGTGCAACAGCGCCAATCAACGACAATTTTCAAAAAATAAGAGAAAACACTTCAAACCTAACAAAATGAAACCATGGCCTATTACGACCCATAAATATCGTGAACGGTGTATAGAGATAGATGAGCGATGACATCTCAATGACACTTTTCACTAATATCACTTACGGGTTTTTCTTTTACTTACCCCCTTTCTAGTTCTTCCTCATATTTGATTGGGTAATGCAACATGTTTATAAAGAAAACCTCTCCCGAGATTCCTACAAGTAAAGAAAGAAATGGCCTTGTTTGGATTCCAGTGGAGTACAAAGTGGTTTAAAGAGTCTACACTTTAACGAATCCTCTCTAGCAAACTGTAAATTTTAACAAACATTGCCTCAGTATCAACACATTAGTTTACATCGAATGCCATTTTAAAATCCGACTCATCACTAATGGGGAACCAGACACGAATATTCTTCCCTAAAATTGAGGTTTTACCCTGGTTTTGATGATGGCGTAGATGAACGATGTTAATTTCATCCTGCCATTTCTATATTTTAGTAAACAAAAGCCAGTCGAATGAAACTTGCCGGATGCTATTAAGAGAATTTTACTCTATAAACATTTAAAATTCCCAGTCGTTTTTAACATTTCCACTCATTTTCCAATTTGGCACAATACCGTAGCCTGTGTAACGACGGTTTTGATTTTTACAAAAAGTTTTTTCATACTTTAATTTCTCATAGTATTTCATTCTGCTCTCTCTTTTAGTTATCCAGCTATGAAATTTTAAAAGTTTAAAAGCCATCTTGATTTTATTCGAGAAAAGTTAATGCACGAGGTTTTTGAAAAATAACGAGAACTTGAATTCCGAACGCTGAGATGCAGACAGTTTTTCTCTACTGCTTTTAGCACAGTATGCGTTTACAAGTATAATCAAGATCAACATAGTTTCTTAGATCCAGTAAATGCGTAAGGCTATAAAAACTCGATTTTGGCACTTTTTAGCGGGTTCGTTCTCTCGGCAAAATTTTATAGGGTGCTAACTACGCTGATTGTATCTACAAAAAGCATTTACAGATGTGTATTTTCATAATGTTATTAAATGTCTGAATATTGTGGGAAGTACGATGAAAATCTTGGAAAAAACACTGAAAATCTAGAAACACATTGTACACAATCCAATTGTGGACTACATCATTGAAAGCGTAGAAGAATCTGTAGGTAATTCGTGGCATTACGCTCATTGTACAAAAGTTACTCCAAGAGTTTACGAGGTGTGTTAATAAAGTAATGAGACTGATTTTTTATAATTTTTTTGTTCAATTAAAATTACAATTCCACATTGTCTCCTTCAAATTAATTGCCTTGGGAAGCCACACAGCGATGGAGACGATTTTTTCACTCTTCATAACAGTTCTGGAACTCAGATACTGAAATTGCCTTCAGCTGGTCGGTTACGGCAGTTTTAATGTCTTTTAGTACCCCAAAATGACATCCTTTGAGGTGATTTTTCAATCTTGGGAAGAAAACAATGTCACAGGGACTCAGGTCGGGAGAGCCACAGGGATGTCTTTACTTGAAAAAAACGAAAGGTTTTTCGGAATTCATTGGTCAGAACCTCATGAACGGTGATGTGAGTGAAATGTAACTGTTCCTCGATCATTCTGACTGTCAAGCGACGATCAGAACGTACAAGATCCCGGATTCTGACAACATTTTTGTCAGTTCTTGCAGTTGCAGGTCTTCCCCTGCGAGATTCATCTTCAATCTGTTTTCGTTCTTTTGAAAATGCCTTAACCACCAACCTTGGTCCTTAACAAAACATTGTTTCCATAGGCCTGCTGAAGCTGTACAAAAGTTTCTGTCGCAAAACCTGATAGCACAACGTTGCTCGAAATTGATATCATTCATTTTCAGAATGCAGTAGAAAAAACAGTTTACGAAAAAAATTCCTTTGTACAACCAAATGACGGGGTTCAAACTCGTATTGGCGGAGCATCATATGTTGACCCACCTTTCCTCTAAACCGGTAGTCCCCAGCACAGATTAAATAAGTCTTCGACAGATTTGTGGATTCTATTGCTCTCTCTTTCCAAGCAACTCCCAGAGCTTGCGATTTTGACATGAGGAGCTTGCGTGCAAACCCGGATAAATCCGTTTTAGGACCAAATTTACTATTTTCTATGCTTTGATTCTATTACCAAAGCCCAATTGAATTCTACTCTTAAGGTCCTTCCAAAACCGGCTATAACCGTGTAAAAGTTCAACTTAAAGTTGAACTTTTGCACCAAAACTAGCAAATACGACTATTATCCTATATCCTAAAATGGTATAAAGATTTATTAATTACGGTGCCTGAAAATGATAGAGACGTAAACAGCAGTTTGTATGAAGAATCGGCAGTTCACATTTAAATTTACAATTTTTATTTAGAGTTTTGCACTTGCATAGTATTTTTAAGTATTTTGTGTTTTTCCTAATGTAATTTTTTTTATTTTTCACAAACATTTATTCTTTATTATATCATGTACCAAGTATTTCTCGAATAAATAATGCACTTTTTTTGTATAGTTCTGAAAGTTACTATGGTTTTGGTGCAAAACCGGTAATATCCAAACTATTTTTCAAGATTTCGGGAAAACTATCAAACATAACATTAGAATTCGTTTTTGCCCTATTCAAACCACTCCTGATAGGAGAAGGATACTAAAAGTTAAAAGCGAAAAGTTAATGGGCACCATATGAGAGGGCTTTTTCGTTTCCTAAGAAATAATTTAAAATGGATATATGCGATTTTGCACCCAAGCTCCTCACATGTACTTGCGCAAGCAGCACAGTGTGGTATGCACTTTTCATAAAACGCGCGTAAAAAAGTAGGCGTTGCAAACTCTCATTAGTGGTATAAGAAGTGAAATAGGTATCTGACTTATTTAATCTGTGGTCCCCAGTGCACAGTGTTGCCACAAAGCCACACAAAGTTGTTAAGTTGCAAATCAAATTTAAGGACTTACAGATAGGTATGAGTTCTTATAATTTTATTAAATGTCTGGAAATTCTGAAAAGAGCTTTAATTCAGGAAAAAAACTGAAAATCTACTCGAAACACTCAAAGACACTAAATAACAGATTATCAGTTCGAAATTAACATCATATCACCCGAGACGTAGAAGAATCTTTACTTTCTGATGCATTGCATTGTATTTATTTAAATAACGTTCCAAGTGCCGAAACATTTAAGTTGAAATAATTCCATTTTTATTAACAGAACGGAAAAAAACTGATTGCAATAAAAAGTGAAGCCGACTGTTTTGTTGATAAGATATAAATTAATTTTCCTGTAACTGGTAGTAAGAAATTAACTTTATAATCCTTAACATTTCATAAATTAATGCCGCTGTTAAAAAGATCTACAATATTGGTTAGGTTAGAAGTTTTTTGACTCCTAAAGTACCACTAAGTCAACTATTTCAAATATCGCTTTAATCTTGTGCAACACATCAAATTTGTAATCATCTGAAATGTTATTATTTATAATCTTATTAAGGAAATCTTCCATTTGTACTTTTTTTTGAAACTTTCCGTACTAAAAATAAATAATGACGTTTGTCAAACAGAACAGCCAATTCCCTCCTTATAGTCGACTTGGTTTATAACAATTTTTTTGAAATTTACAAGCAAATGCAATTTTATATGGAATTTATAAGCACCTTAACCTTTTTTATTGTTATTGCATATTTTTAGCTAAATAGCCAAGCAAATGTTGAACCTGGCATCAATACTACATTAATAGGAGCTGGACGTCGACTTGCATATAGCAAAGCTTACACTAAGGTTGTTCACCAGCTATTAATTATTATAGAATAAACATTATTTAATTTATCAATTGTTACTTATTTTGGTTTATGTTTATTGACTTTTTATGTAAAATTTATTTACATAAAATTTTAGCGGCGTCGCTTTTAGTATTTTTCGTGTAATAAAATAGTTGTATATCTTTATAAAAGGTGTGGGAGTAGCATGCATGGGTTGTTGAAACCATTAGTGACATGCAGTTCATTATTTATTGTCACCTTAAGCAGTACGCAGTTTTACTAATACAATATTTAATTTAGTAATTGCGTGGAATTGAGTATTTTACGTTTCTATTATTTCAATAATTTTATTTTAAAAGCTGACTTGATAATTATGAAGGGGTTGTGTTTTATTTACGTTGGAAATGCTCGGCATTTTTAAGGTTCTGATGAAGATTCGAATATTACCCAAAAAAATATTTTACGCGGTACCCTTCTATAGAACACTCTGTATAGTTGGAGGAGTTTTAGAACGTGTACATAATTGACTTAAGTGCAACTTTCCTTAACGAGATTTTCATTAATTGCAATAATAAAGGTACCTAAATTGTTGAACACCCTGTATACGTAAATTATATTCCTATTGAACAGAAGTTCTCAAATATTGAATTTTATTCCATTTCATTGCAAAGCATTTCATAAATAATTCAGTGCTAATATACCAGATAGTGAAGTGTCTAAACCAATTAATAAATTAACTTTTAAATTTATAAAACATGTAATACAACATGAATTATTAACAGCTTACTGAATTATTTAGAATTAGTTATACCAGTAAAGCGATAAAATTTGATTTAAGGTTTTTGATCTGTATAATAAGAGATAAGACTGAATTGAACATTTTTCTTTCCTTTTATATGTGCCATTATTTGAAATGAAAACAATATTAAGCTTTTATAAAACGTTGTAATATCTTGGTAGTAAATTATTTAATATTTTGCACATCTTTAGTAAGTAGACATCAACATCAAGGTTCAAAAAATACCGCCTATTTAAAATTACATGCATATAATGACTTTTATTAGGTAGTGGCGCCTAACTGAATAAAAACTGTCAAATTAAAAGTAAAACTAGTTAGAATTCAGTGTCTGTCCATCTATAAATCTAAAATTAAAAAAGAAAAAGTTTGCAAACTCGTTAAATATTATACGGTAGGACCATGTATTATATCAATAAAACGAAATCATCTTGTATTGAATGTTATTTTCTCAGTGATATACGTATACGTGTTACGGCACTAGCAGGTTACACAGTCTTTCAACAACTGATAGAAAAGTACGAATCATATTAGCAAGCCTTGGAGCGAGTTCTAACCATACTCACTAACAAGGAGAAGGACCCTGGTGCCATCTTCGGTGACGAACCATACTTTTCCTGCTGATAAAACAAGTCATTATGATTTATAACTCTCGTAAAAGCACCATTAGCATGGCGGCATCTTTGCGAAACAAGGTCAAGGTTGATCATCTTGATTATTAGAGATGCTACCTACTCTATTTATATTTGACCCTTTGTATCTAACTGGTAAAAAATCGCCCAACAATGCAAAATATTAGAAATCTCTGACTTTTTAGTGTTGTATCAGAAAAGTCAGGTACGACCCTAAAACTCGATATTAATCAGAATCGCTTAGAAGTAATAATTTATTGCTTGTTATGTCTTTCAATATAGCTAACTTTGATTCTTCATATGAATATCGTTGGTGTTAAAACTAGTTTTGCAAAATATTGTGATTTTGCGTTTACCAGCAACAAAGGTATGATTTGCCAATGAAGACGACGTGACTCATGGATCAGTCCAGTCCAGTTCAGTCTATGGCAGAACTTTTTAAAGTGCCATTGTGTGAATTACTAACAAGTTAATCATGTAGAAAGAAAACCTATGCCCAAAAAAACTTAAATTTTTTTATATTAACTACATTCTTCGATTTTCTAATTCTATATCTTCCAGCAGAGAACAAATAGAAAGAAAAGTGGTAGTTGCTTCTTTTCTCTTCTCATATCAATTTCTGACTCTACAGTGTGTTCACATTTCGATGCTCACTATTGGGATCTCGGAAATTGTAAGATACGAAGTCGGTTAAATTAGAAAAGATTTGGCTATTTTGGAGATCAGTTTACTTATGCTTTTGTTTTTTCAAAAAGTTCACGCCTTACTAGATATTTGCTAAAAACGAAATTATCTTATTTTTTTTAAAATAAAAAGCATGGCATGGCTTTAAACATATGAAAATCATTGAATTTTGTCAGATAAATTACATTTTCTATGTAACAATTGCTAAAACAAAACAAAAGACGCTTTTAAGATACTTTCTCAGCATTCACAGATAGCATCAAATAAGTATCTAATGCCCCATAAAAGCGTATTTATTTTGTTTTAGCAATTTTTGCATAACAAATGCATTTCTTTGATAAAACTCCACCACTTTGTGTGTTAGATGTCATGGCACACTATGATGAAAAATGATTTTCACTCCATAACTCGGTAAAACAAAAG
Source organism: Ignelater luminosus (assembly GCA_011009095.1). Lineage (NCBI taxonomy): Eukaryota > Metazoa > Arthropoda > Insecta > Coleoptera > Elateridae > Ignelater > Ignelater luminosus. The sequence goes on from VTPC01007524.1 coordinate 38,943, forward strand.
AATAACTATGTCAAACCATGTATGACTGAAAAGCATTTAAGGTGTGCAGTTTAGTAATATGGAATTCAAGTAGGCGTTCCTTTAGAGAAAAATTTGGATTTACGTTTCATCACCGAAGTAAAACAAAAGACAATTGCGAAAATAATGTTTTCGTGTTTCGGAGTAAATTCTCTAAAACACCCCCTTCGCCGTTCTTTTCTATCTTTGCTCGTTCCTGAGATATTTCACTTAAAAAAATAAGATAATTTTGTTTTTAGCAAATATCTAGTAAGCCGTGAACTTTTTGAAAAAACAAAAGCATAAGTAAACTGATCTCCAAAATAGCCAAATCTTTTCTAATTTAACCGACTTCGTGTCTCTTACAATTTCCGAGATCCCAATAGTGAGCATCGAAATGTAGACACACTGTATAAGTTAGACCTCATTTCACTTTGCCATACCTTCTTTGTTTTCTGTTCGGTTTTGACTGATTTTCTATAAAGGTCTGCTAGATTTATCGAGCTGTCCGGTTGAAGAATTGTCATTGATTTCTCGATCGATCACACTCAACGGGGATAAAATTGGTAAATTGGATAAACAGCTCAAAACAAAGTGATGTCGAATGTAAAACTAACGAATCATACTGTCACTTCCGTTTAACTTATTGGATCAAAGAAATCAGTTAAAACTAATTGCGACACAGCAAATGAGTGGGCAGCGATCCAGTCGGTTGAACTTAAAGAAACCAAAAATTTATTGATTTTGCCAGAATTTGCTGGACTTCACTCTTTTGTTACATTGCGTAACACTAATGATCCTCGATACAAGACGACGCTTCTTTTGAAGTACTAGAGGTAAGAACTGATAATAATTTTAATAAATTTTTTAATTAAAGAAGCTACAGAACTAGACAAATAGGAAATGAAACATCCTGTATATATAACATGTTTTGTTAACATAAAAAACTAGACCGAGAACCTCTTTTTTATTTGTCAGAAGGAAATATTCCTTTGAAATCTTTTATTTTCCACAATTTAATAAAATAAACTTTTTAATATACCTAGACTCACTATATGTAGATGAATTTAACTTTAATCACAAAAACAAGAGGAAAAAAACAATAAAAATTTTTCATTCTACATTGCCAACTTAATTTAATTTACGCGTGAGTCATAACATTTCCGTGTTTTGAGATGAGCAGGTCAATTAGGACGAGTGTAGATATAAATCACAACGTTTTGTTGTAAATTACTTAAAATTGCTAACATGTTTTTACCAAATACATATATATCCTAACTCCATTTTATTTCGTCAAAAGTAGCACAAGTTTATTTCATCGAATTGGCGTCTAATATTCTGGAAATTTATTACTTTATATAAAAAAAGCAGATTGTGTTTTGTTTTTGCTTTTGCTTTCAATAAAAAAGGCACGTGTTGTTTTCTACAATAAACGGGGTAGTTGCCCTTTGTTTGGTATTTTTAATTACATACCTGACTTGAAGAAGTTGGGGGCCCGTTTCGGGTTCATCTTCGTTTGAAAAGGAATTTCATGTTGGTGATTCATAAGCTGCGTAACTGTATTAAATAGGTTTTACTCCTGTCATTTCAGAGTTTTATTTTTAATAAGAAGTGTTGGTGTGCAGATGCAAACAATACTGTGACAAGAACATTAATTTTGTATAAGAGTAGACATTCATTAAAGATTTGTTTGAATTAATTAATTCTACGCCGTCTACTTACTTAATGAAGCGGATATCGGAAATGTATAAACCACAGGAGGTTCTTGATACATATTCGTTATATTACAAAGAATAAAGACTTACCTGATTTTTTTCTTCTTAATTCAATAATCTATAGTAATCAATATTCTAAGTATAAAGTTGTTTATAATTATGGATTTGTTTGGTTTGCTTAGTTTGAAAATGTGGTTTTAGTGGGGGTGTAACCTTGAAAACTTCATTTTTGTGGTGAATATGTTCATAATAGAAGCGTTCGTGTTGATAGTTCTGATCAGAAACATTCATCTAACATACAAGGCCAAAAGTAAATGTTAGGTTTTTGGAATTCTCTTCATATACTGTTAGACAAGCTTAACTTTACAATATTATGTGTGTGACGTCATGAAAGCATATCAAACATTTTATAAAAATTTTTGACATCGTCAGAATGACCTTTTAACTTGTTTTCCTTATTTTGTTTTTTCTACTTCAATTTACTAAAGTTTTCATGTTTTGGCTACTTTTAGATAGAATTTTGTTAAGTTCTCTTATGTTCTGTAAAATCTGAGTTTAGTGATAATCTTCATTGTTTAATGATAGTTCTTGTAAGCGAACCAGGAGGGTCACATATCGGAAAATAGTTTAGCAACCAAGAAATCTGACAAAAAGGATAATTTACACTTGTGACTCCCACAATATCATTTTGATCAAGTAAATCATCTGATGTTGCCCATCATAAAATTAAGCAAACAGCAATCCACGTTTTTCCATTCTGATTTATTTGCTTGGGAGAATAATTCAAGCTTCAACATAAAGATTCCTATAATTTAATTTTTGCTTTTATGGACATGGTGATATCTTAGTTACATGATTTATTTCAACCGGCGTCGTCAGGTTTCCTGAATCGGTTTCCATTCCGTATGACACAATCTTCTGCTATTTTGCTTTGCCGGTAAACAAAATCATCTATAAATGTTCTACTTAGCTCTTATCGTTCATAACTGGCACTGCGAAATTACTTCTAAATATCAAAGATTGTTTCTGGTTAGTCTCTGGAAAGCCTTAAAACTTTTTATCTATAGCGATATGGGAAAGAAATTCGAAATCTGAAGATAAGCGCTGTGCAAAAGATATTTTGCAATTAGGTAATATGCTCGCTCAATAGAACTATACATTTCTTTAGTTTACATAGTTGTTTGATACTCTTACTTTCCGCAGACACGCTGTACATACTAATACATATACAGTGTGTCCATATTTCGATGCTCACTATTGGGATCTCGGAAATTGTAAGACATACGAAGTCGGTTAAATCAGAAAAGATTTGGCTATTTTGGAGATCAGTTTACTTAAGCTTTTGTTTTTTCAAAAAAGTTCACGGCTCACTAGATATTTGCTAAAAACGAAATTATCTTATTTTTTAAAAAATAAAAAGCATGGCATGGCTTTAAACATATGAAACTCATTGAATTTTGTCAGATAAATTACATTTTTTATGTAACAATTGCTAAAACAAAACAAAAGACGCTTTTAAGATACTTTTTGAGCATTCACAGATAGCATCAAATAAGCATCTAATCAAAGCGTATTTATTTTGTTTTAGCAATTTTTGCATAACAAATGATTTTCTTGATAAAACTCCACCATTATGTGTGTTAGATGTCATGGCACACTATGATGAAAAATGATTTTCACTCCATAACTCGGTAAAACAAAAGAATAACTATGTCAAACCATGTATGACTGAAAAGCATTTAAGGCGTGCAGTTCAGTAATATGGAAATCAAGTAGGCGTTCCATTAGAAAAAATTTGGATTTACGGTTCACCGCCGAAGTAAAACAAAAGACAATCGCGAAAATAATTTTTTTGTGTTTTGGAGTAAATTGTTGACATCAACAGGACTGATTGAATTAATAGGAAAATAAGTGTTCCTCTCTTTTTCGCCTTGAGAATTTTGTAATTGTAACACATCTTCTAGCTTTGCATTGTTTGAGCCGAATTTCTTAATTCGTTACAGAAAACTCCTGCTCCGTTTTTTTCATCTGCAACTCTAAAGATATCTTTGCGATTATACTGGTAATGGATACATATTTGCACATTTTGGTATCTTTTGACTGAAAATATAGGAAGCTGAGGATGACTTGAAGTAATGTGGAACAGCAGAACTCAACTTTAAGGGTTGTTTCTTTTTTGGCAATTATTTCTGTTCAAACAATTTTGAATTTAGAAAAGTATTTTCACTTTTACGCACCGCCATTTGATTTGTCTGATAAGATAACCCGCATACAATGCAGATTTCCATTTACTAGTTTACAAGACTTGAAGGTGATATTTTCTGTTGTCCAATTCGGTCGAACCTTCTCTTCTTTTCTTGAACTCGTATTACTCTTGATTGAGCATCATCATGTTAGGAAAAAGTTTGCTTACGAGAAATTTATTAAATTACTATTCTAAAGAGAAGCCGTAGCATGGCTTTTTATTTGTAAAGAACAAAAAGCATTTTATCTCGTCTCAATATTTTTATTGAATCAAAGCTTTCGCATATTGATATACGAAATTACCATTTAAAACACAAAAAGACAAACATTTCTCTAATATTTGCTTTTTATAAAGATTTTTATGTCAGTTTTTAACGTATTGAATGACGATCTAAAAGAAAGAATTGCTTTTTAAAACATTTGGTTTTCTCTTTCTCCGTTTGTTCCTTTTCTTTTATCGGCATTTAAATTCAGATCACAATGTTGCCCCTTCATTGATTATTCGCGATAGGAAAATCACAAAAATAGGCTTTAAACTTTGAAGATGTTTCATTCCAGAAAGACTTGGAAGTTTCAAAACCAAGTGAAAGTTTTTCCAACTCGATGTGTGTATGTTAAATATAAGATTAAATCGACTCGGTCGACTCTTCTATTTTTATCATTTTCTTTTCCCCTTGTAAATATCGCGCGACTCTTAAATAAGTGCTCACCCAATCAATAAGGTAGCACTGTTTCACGGCGAAGTTGTTCGGGGAAAAATCCCGGGTGAATATTTTAAGACGCTCATAAATACTCGACATGAGTGGTGTAAACCGCAATAATAATTTAAACCACAAAACTTGTAATTTTATTTTTAAAATATTATAGTTAACCATTTCTGTCCATTGTATTACTGCTAATAAAATTTATTTAATACGGTAGGCTTACAACACAATCTATGTATCGATTTCTAGCCAATTAGCAATTTAAATGCAAGTAGGTGTGGATTATCAAAAGCCAAAGCGCATGTGTATTTTCCTTTGACTGCTTGTGTGACAACATGCAATCCTGTTTTTTTAAGGCGCGTTACAGGTTTTTAATTGTCTAATAATATGCTACTGTTCTTCCATAAATAGCACTGAAAGTGTAATGCTTGTATTATAGCACTGATGTGTGAAAATACAACCTACATAATACAATCAGAGTTTCTTTACAAAACTGTAGAAATAAACAACAAATTTGATTTTGAATTGGTAACCGATGTTAATAATTTAAGTGTGATAATTAGTTAGTATCAGTTTCTCACCTGTTTTGATTGGTGAGATGTTTGCTTTGTATTTGTCTGAAAAATTAATGACCAGTTGACGGGAAGATGCTTTGCAACTTGAATTTAAGAAAGAGTTGATGTTTTTATTTACTATTCTATAACAAAATATACTTGTAGCAATCTGTCTAGTACAATCAATTTAGCTTTCCAATATTTTCTTTAAAGTTGGCACTTCCGCAAGTTTAGCATTTAGAACGTATCGCGTATAATCACGGAAACACAAAAGCTAATCAAATATTTCACTTATTGAGTCCCTATAACGGTGTACAGATTATTTTTCACGCAATGATACGATAGGCTAGCAATCCATGTATGAAATTGAAGCTTAAAAGACATTGATCTCGCTTTATATTCAGACGCTGTGTTTGATAATTTACTACTATAATGTAAACTGTTCGCGGCAGACGCAAATTGCTTTGCTTATCACCAACAGGGAATATTGATATTGTAACAAGCAAATTAACAGATATTTTGTATTCATATGGTATCCCCTTGTGAAATAGGCTTCTGTTCTAATGGTTTCAAAATTATTAACCTTTTAGCAAAACGAAAATCCGTCTTCCAATCTTGCTTTTCTTGTAGGCTCAGTCTTAGCAATTGTAATAATTTACAAAGTATTTTATAATACTGAGTTTGAATTAAGCGTAACAACTCAAATTAGACAAGATGTCTTATTACGTTAAAAGACTTTTACCTTCCCTATAAAGACATGACATTGCAACAGCAATAATCGTGGTTACCTAATTTCAATATAGCCAATTCGATGAAGAAAATAAAAAACCGAGTTGTTTTGATCAGATACCATTAGTGATTAATTTGTTAAATATCTACTAATAGCACTTTTTGCTTTCATATTTTGCATATAAGGACCACCCACTTGTTGTTTTTTCTTTATTTTTCTTTTTAATTAATGCATTTAAACTGCCGTATATTAATAATGCTGTTGAGTCATGTCGATTTTGTTTTCAGTTTATTACCTTTCCGACAAAGAGTTTTTATCTATTCTTCAAGGTTATTATTATTATTCTTAAACTTGTTATTAAAATCTTGTCTGTCTTTTACAACTTGTGGAAGGTTTTATGGGATTTTTCACTTTGGCTACTAATCAAAATATTATACATTATGAATACTAAAATGTGTTAAGTCTTGTTAAACAATTTGTCTATAATAATTAATAAGCGCATATTAATTTAAAAAATCAAACTGGAAATTCAAAATTCCTTTTCCTTAATGTACAATATTTTGTACGGTAATTAGAATCCACATGGATTATAATTTATAATGTAATGCAAATTATTTCTTCTTCCATTTAAGTAATATTTATGCATACGTAGTAGCAGTAGATTATACCAATCATTAGCTACTTATAGTATACATTTCTAGAAATGTTGTCGATTAGTAATCCTCAAGCCGGAAGTCTATTAGGACTGAATCACAAAAATCTCTCTTTTATGATTTAACTGACGGACAGCTGATGATTATCCACGAATTAATTCCATCGTTTTCTCTCTGTACATGGTGTCGATCAAGTTGGTAAATGTTCATTATTAAAAATAAATGTGTTCAAAATATTATTTTGATTATACTATGCGTCTCATGGAACATACTACTTTTCCTTAGAAGAGATTTCTTTGTTCTCCTTATATTAATCGCTTTATATTAAGATAAAATCAGATTTTGATTATTCAGTTATTAAAAGAATGTAATGCGACATTACTTATGCAACAAGGTGTACATAGTAATGACTCCCAGAATGCCTATTATATCTATTTCTATTGAAAAGCTACTCTTGAGCTTATCACTTCAAAATTTGTAAAAACTTAGAGATGCCTCAGCTTAAGCAGCAATTTCAACCTGGATTCATTCTATGAATGAAAATGAAACTTAGCACAAACGCGAACATAGTAAACACAACATTTACTCTCTCCCCTCCTTCTAATAAAATTTAAGAAAAGAATGAAGGAACGTTAGACAATTTGGACATCAAATCGTGCAAAAACGCTACAATATTTGAGTTGAAACTTAAAGACCATGTTTTCAGTGTTAGATTTAATAACAATAACATACCAAGAAACGGAATACTTTCTATTCGCTAGTAACTGTATCTGAAAAATACTTGTACAACAAGCAATTTTATCCTATTGTTAGATATAGAATATTAGCGAGAAATAGAAAATCCGGACAAAAGGAAGAGTAATAAACTTAACTTTGAACTCATCCTTGGCGTTCAGAAGAATTTTATTAGTTGGCGTCATTGCACAAAAATGTTTTGTCTAAAGAGTTGCATTTGCATATTTTTGGGCAACTGTTTAATTTGGGCTATTTGTGAATAACATATGCCAGAAAAGTTTTTTCTAATAACTCCTTTCACTGATCTTGTCTTATCTTTTAATAATCCTCCCCCTTCGACCTTGACAGTATTCTTGATTCATCTCTTCCAGCTTTATGCTAACTAAAATTAATATCTCGGTCATTTCCAATAACGGAAGTAAACCCACCACACCATTCATGACAGGTACTCATGATAACATCGACTTTTTTCGTGCTCTTGGAATTGTGGGGCCTTTCGAAGCCTTTTGATGTCCCTGGGCGTTTGCGTTGCCGCCCAGAAAGTCTGTTCTTTGTTTTCTTTCTTTTACCATGCTTGCTCTTTACTGGCCTTGGCCGTTTGTTGACAAGATTGCACTAATTCCAGCATCCAACAGACCATCACCATAATTAGACGACCATTTATTACGTACCCCACGACTAAAGATTCCATCCCAAGCTATGCTACAGACTTCTAACCAACAACTTCAGCTTCATCGAACTGAAGAGGAATTACAAATAGCGGCTCCTAAAGCTACTTTGGGAAGTGTAAATAAGTAATCAAGATGATGATAACGCTGTCGGCTGCATTGACCCTGACTGATCGGTCTCGATATGATGTGACTTGCATAAAAACAATGAATTAAAGAAAACGTCTCTTACTGATTTTGCAGGTTGAAGCTGAATATTTCCAATTATTGGTTGTTTGCACCGTGCGCCCTCTAAATTGCTATGCTTCCAAGTATCGGGAAATTCACAGTCCCCTAATTAAGAAAAGTCTTAGAAAATTAACTTGCATAAAAAACTTCACCGCATGAGTAAGTAATCTTATCAATATTCAAATAGAGTGTAGCAGGCCCGTTGGGACGCCATTTAACACCCTACGTAGGTAGTTTTATATATGAAAAGTTGAAGCTTTTATAGTACAACGAAAAAAGGATGTTACACAAGAAGTTTAGTATTGTCATTTCCTGATCTTTTTCATTACATAATGTTACTAGTTACATTTCTGGAAGTTTTAGATGTGACGTGTCATTCTTTTAATGTAATTTTTACCCTTAGGTATGTTCTCTATAATTTAATGTTATTCTTTAAGTACAATGAGAAGAACAACTATTATAGGGAGAGTAGAAAATCTAGAAGTACGGATAGTATTTAAAAAGTGATTTAGAGCATATTCCATAGATCATTCGAACCCTACTAAGTAGATAAATTAGACTCTTGGTAATACTCTTTAGAGAAATATTGAAAATATTCTTTGAAATAAGATTTTTGGACACTGGTGTTTTCTAGAACTCTCAAACTTCAATTTCTGTCAAAAGAAAGAACTTTCAAGTCGGGAATGATACCTTACTTATTCTTCAAGTTCCTTCTTCTTTCTTCCTCTACCATCTTTAGTATAACATGTAGTGGTACTTGATTTAACAGGTACCCGTGGTTTGGATCGTTATAAATCGACATCGTTCGGGTTTGTTACATATGTCAACTTAAACTGGCCTGTCACATTTGAAAATTTACATCATTTTTCTTTCCATTCCAGTTAAAATAGTACTGGATAGACAAACCTGTTAGAAGCGATTTTTACTCACTGGCCTCATTTGGCTTGTCTATTTACAACTGTCTAGCAGTATGACTCGCACATAATGCACTGTACATATACAGGGTCGCTAAAAAGTATGGAAACACTCCGTTCCTGCAATCCTCAATTGTTTTTTCGTACTGCCGCCATAACAATTTTTTATAACGAAACACCCTGTATTTTGATAGGGATTTCCAAGACAAATTCAATGATATAAGGGTTGCTATACTTATCTTGAAAGGTTTTGGAGATAATCATTATTCTTTTGTCAGGGGTTTCACTATTAAAAACTATGGAAACACACTGCTCCTGCACGAACGGTAAGAGATATAAAAAATGAAATTTGGAGAGAGTAGGCATTTCTTGCCATGTTTTGCGCAGGGAACTAAGAACAAATCTTCAATCGTTTTTTCGTACGGCCGCCATCTTGAATTTCTTTAAATGGATCACCCTCTATAGGGATTTTCAATGCGAATTCAATAATATAAGGATTGCTCACTATTCTTTTGTCAAGTATTTTTTAACTTGAAGGACGAATCCGCAATGAGATGCAAGCAGTTCCCTCTGAATTATTTGTAAAATTCCTTGCGTAATTCTCAAACGAGATTGTTTCATTGCCAATAAGTTAACGAAGCGCATTTTGAACACTTATTATAAAATTATATTGTTTTTCTTATTATCAATTCGTTACTGTTTGTTCTTATTCCACTATTAAATTTAGTTTGCTCTAGCATCGATCTATATTTTAAATAAGTAGGCTAAGGGCAAAATTTGTACGATTTTCTTCTACTTTAATACTTATAAAATAATCGCACATCGTTTGTTTAGTTCCATTGCTTCTGCTGTTTCGCGGGTAACTCGATTTTGATAAAAATTAAAAA
>VTPC01007524.1:63094-77332 GCA_011009095.1 Ignelater luminosus
ATTACTCAGTAATATTTATATAGTTTTAGACATGTCAAAGTATAAAAGGTAGATTTTAGGCCTACCGATGATTAAATTGCGTAGCCTATTAAGATAGTAACAAATATATTTAAAAATGATATTCCTCGAGGTGAAATTACATTTGCTGATAATTCTTTCAAAACTAGCACCTCAGTATTAACATTTTTCGTTAATTGAGTTTGGTTTCCTCACTTACAATTACTACTACGCTTGACCATTCTCTTAAGAAAAAATTTTCTTATTTCTCTGTTTTTCCCAATTTCATATCAATTGGTCATTGAAGGTGTCTTGACATTTTGTATCTATGTAGAAAACAGCAAACAACTAAGAACCACTAATATAGTGAAGAAGGAGCTAATTTCAGTTGTAATCGTAATAGAACGTGCTTTGATATCCATGACTTGAAAATAATTGTGTTTTCCTGTTTAAAAAATATGCAGATATGTTTGTTCCATCACCATTATAACTTGAAGGCATAACTTATACATAGTGTCACGATTGGTTTTTTGTTAAAAAATCGAGTTTTTTGGTTCAAAATTATGGTTACTAACTCTTCAAAGTGACCCCCAGTATACTTTAAGGCCTTTAATTTAAACTAAAACGATCTACTTTATTCTAAATAAATAGAAATGCAGTTATTACATACCGTTTTTTGCCTTTATTTTGATTGTTATGTCCATAAAATCTATAATTTCATAAAATTTCTCTGATCTAGTCTTTCAGTGGCATATTTTTGAGAACCAGGGAAAGTCTTGTACCTGCAAATACATTCAGGAGCCTTGTAAAAACTAAACATCTGGAAATGCAAAGCATAACCACAACGAACTCCGTTTTGTTACTGAATTCTAGCAACAGTTTTAAAAGATTTTCAAATTTCGGCGTCCATTTTGACCATATTCCTGAGGTGGCGTCAAAAAACTAAAACTATACGTATCTCTTATTGTTTAATGTAGAATACGATTCTAAAGTAAAAAACTTTTTGAAAATTTTTTAAATTTTGGCAGCCATTTCGACCAGGTTCCCGAAGAGATATCAAAGAACGAAGACACCGCGTGGTCTTTATTTTTTGATGTAGAATCCAAATCGGAAGTCAAAATTTCAAAATTTAAAAAAAATGCGGACAGACTTTCAGTGATGGATTTAAGCTTAGGCCCGGGCTTAGGGCGGCAAGACGATAAAAATTCGAAATTCATGGAGCTTCCCGGTGACTCTATGAAAAGATTTTAGAAATGTTTCAAAAATATTGTTTTCGCCGGAGAATTATACCTAATTATTGAAATAAAAAAAATATTAATCGGGCAATTGAAAATTTCGGGAATTAAAAAAATATAAAAAAATTGAATAGATTTTTCTCAACTCTTTGTCTTTTGCCATAACAATTGTTTTTTATATTTTCATTATTATGTCAATAAAGCTTTAGATAGCAGCCTCCCTCAACCTCTTAGATGCCAAAATTGAAAACACGAATGTTCCAACGTACTTAGATTTGTCACACGAACCAAAAAGAGAAATTTAAACTTGGCAACGCTGCTGCAGGCAAATACACAATTTTAGAATGCAGGAACCAAAGTATCGCAAGAAATCAAAGATTGATTAGTTTTATTTCAGTAATAATGGACCATAAAATTGTCAAAACTTGAGAGAATTGCTGACAACTAACTTCATGGGATTTATCAGTACATCCAAGACTTGCATGTTTGTCATATCTCTTTTTTTGGCAAGAATTCAATTTTTAACAGCATCTTCAAAAAGAGAAATATAACAGTTCTGTGCTTTATCAAGGGTAAGTGTTGTTTCAGCAGATTCATTTGTTGAATTCGTAATGGCTTCGTTTGGATTCGATTCTTTGGTTTCTGTTTATTGAGTGTTAAAGATGTTCTGACCACTTGTACAAGAAAACTAAGCTGAGGAGAAATTTTCTTTTTTCAGATTTGCAATAAGCACTTATAGAAGAAGATGTTTACCTGAAGCTTTATTGACATTTACGGGACATCCTGTATATTTTATATACAGTTTAAAAAACAAAAAGGGCGTCATATCAAAATAGGGCTAGGGCGCAATTAAACCTAAATCTGTTTCTGCAAACTTTGCAAATTCAGCAACGACCTCTATCGGAGTTCGTTGAAGATTATTGCATATTTATTACTCGATAAGAAATTAGAAATTATTTCAAGAAAGATATAAATTACCGAGCGATTCTCACTATCGTTTTCAGGTAATACTTTGAACCCACATTCGTATGCTCCATAGCTTAATACTTGGTTTGCAAGGTGTGTTCCATTCCCTAAATTTTAGTTCTTCGGAAGTTTACAGAAAAAATCACTAACACTAAAATTTTAATATTTTTCCGTTTGCAGATTAAAAAGTAAAAGTTCCTACTGGTTATTTATGGCATTGTAGATAAACTATTATACCCCTCACATAAATAGCAAGAACTAGCTGCCAATGACAAGGACAGTCAGTCAACCCCTATCGATTTTTGCTTAAGTAAAAGTATGAGGGCAGGACCGGCTTGGCTTAGCGATTAAACTTCAATCGCATTTTTCTCGGAAACCAGGCAATTTTTACCTACCGTTCTTTATCGCAAATGTATGTACTATCACACTGCTATCCACCTTTAAGAGGATACCCTTTATTTCGGAATCACCCTGTATATTATCAGGAAATCTCATCGGAAGAAAAGACTTTTTTAATTAGGAAACTTTATTTTCGATGTTCACCTTTGCCTAAACTTGAAACTGAACTTGAAATGTCAAATTAATTAGATTTAGTAATTCTTAGTTTACATGTAAAGGTCAGTAATATTAATTCAGTGGCGAACTTTGGAAGATATAGTACCTAGTAAGCGTAACGTTTTACAAATAAACGTTTTAATTATTTTCCGTGAAAATACATTGTTTAAAATAACCGAATAATTCATTCCTCTTCACTAATTTTAATTTTTAGCCATGCAGCTATATTAATTAACTTGCTTAAATACATATCGTTCACTCAACCTTAAAATTCATTTTGAAATTTGGGAGAATTAACATTTTATACAGGACTGTTTTTGATGTGGTCATTAAGCTGTATAATCTCGAGAATTCTTTTGATATAAACAATAATTACTAAATAAATGTCAGTATTAAAATGGAAAAACAATTTTGGAAAAGGAATGTTTACGTTAATCTAATTATGACTTCGGGCTTTGTGAAAATTGTATGATGTTCAAATATTTGCTTCTTTCTGTTTGTAGGTACATATTTTCCTTATGTTTAGAAACTCGTGGAATTCGGATTTGTGGTGTGGGTATATTTTTTGTTATATTTGAATTAGCTAGGAAAAATGATACAATTAGGCAGAAGGCCCAGACTAAATTAAATTCTTTTAATAAGATACTACAAAAACAGAAATTAAAAAAATAGCTACTGAAATAATAAATTTCAAAGTTGGTTTTGATTGAAAAACAATTTCGTATCTATAATATTATATACTCCAACTTACCAAATATTTGTTCTATAGTGTGTCTCACTTTTCATAAATGCCCGCCCTCTATATCTCTTTTATTCACTCTTCCATTGGTTTCAAATGTTTATCAGTTGTTTGATGCCATCACAAAGAAGTAAGGTAGAAGAAATATAGTAGGCACTTTTTCATCATCAACGAAAGTGAGTTGCCTTAAACTAAGTAGATATAAAAATATTTTGTCTCAAGGATTATATGACTGATTAAAAATATGAAATCAATTAGATATAAAACTAAAAAGAGAGAGATACGTAGATAAAAAGTGAGACATGCTGTATGTTACCCAAAGAATCTGATATACTAGTTGCGGTTTTAATGAATTCAACCTTTTTAATTCATATATTATTAAATTATGAAAATTCTAATAACTTGAAAAACAAAGAAAACGTACTTATGTAGAATTGACGCAAAGAATATTATTACAAGTTGCCTAGTTTATACTTGTAGATTCGTATAAATATTTGATTGGATTTATCGAAGGTAAAAAACTTTCTTCATAATTTATTTAAAGACGTTTATCTGTCACATGACTAAAAACAATTATCTTATGCTAGTTAAAAGTAATTTTGTGCTCATTCTTAATTCTAACGCCTTTTTATCAAGTGTTGTTTGTAGTTTGTAGTGTGCACATTTAAATACTTCGATTTCAGTGTTTAATAATAAAATATGTAATTGACTGAAATAGATTGCAGCAAGTTAGAGGAGATAGCACATGTGCCTTCTATTTATAACAAAAAATTCAATTTTTTCCTTGGCAAAAAAGTCTTAACCACTTGAATCAGTGTATAAAGAAACAAAGAAGTGAAAAATAACATAACACACAGTGATGCATTTAAATTGAACTACCCGTAAACTAAATATGATTGTAATGTTTGTTTCATTGTTAATTACTTAAAATTTATTACTGGAAATTATTTTAGATGTGGTTTCTAACGAACTTTTAATTTTTTGTTACAGACACCAACAGCTTTACCCATTTGTATAGAATGTTTGGGTACTGAAACAAAAAATCGTGATGGGGCATTCGAAAAGTTGAGTTCCTGTTCAGGGTGCGGATCCTGTGTGCATATTTCATGCACTAATGCAGGTCCTGAATTAGGAATACTTCTCTCAAAGGGTAGTAGATGGTTTTGTGAAGATTGCAGAACTTGCGACGCTTGCGGTGAGTATCTACAAAAAATATTAGCATGTTAGTGACGCATTTTTTCTTTTAATATCGAAATTTATGTTAATACATTCATTAAATGCGTTGGCGAGCACATAAGCTTAACTAGTACTAACAAGCAACATATCTGTCTGATGTAATTAGTCCGTGTAATTTGATTTGAGTAAATTAGTTCGTCAAAAGACCTTGATGCTGTGCAATTCAGGAATAATTACATGGTTAGTAAAGACATTAACTGACAGTTAAAATGTTAACTATTTCTTGACGAATCGTGCATTATTTGTCATTACTAATTAATACACAAAATCATTCTATTATCGTTTTTTATGAATGAAGTTTTGACATGATTGTTTTTTTTTTAATTTGTGTAGGCAATACCGACGTATCTACATGTTTACTATGCTGTTGCAATTGTGATCGGATTTACCACATGGGATGCTTGGATCCACCTGCAGAACGCAAACCTAAGTGCCCTTGGCGTTGTCGGCATTGCTTGGCGCATCATGACAATTCTAAGAGCAAAAAATCTGAACCTCCTGGTAGTGCTGTACGCAAGAAGATTGATAAAGTGCGTGAAAAGATCAAAGAGAAAAATAAAAAGTAAGTCGATTTTTAATTTGTTAATCATTGGCATTGCTTTAAATATTAAAATGAATTAAATTCTAATCGCTGAATTCGCAAGCTCGCCAAACACAATATTTAAGATATAGCAGGATATTTTTAATCCACTAAAAAAGTTCCAATAGCATCTAGCATAATTAAATATGATGGTCTATGTGTATTGATGTTTGGTGTCTTTTAAAGAAGTTATTAAATCTTGTTTTAGACTTTCTTACAAAAGTATAAACTAATAATAAATTAATAAAGAAGACAGTTTGTCTAGTCCAAAAATCAAAGGAATGTGAGAATTGTATAACGTACCCTAGACAGATCTGTTAGGTCTCATCAAGAGGGGATAACGTTTTACAATTCTCACATACCCCGTGCCGCCCTTTGTAATAATATACTACTATTGGACGCTTGCTGGTGACAGCTATTAGATGTCGCCGCAATTGCCTCGTACCATCTATATTATTAAGAACGTCTTGCAGATATACCGAGACAAAATGTCTTCTTTATTAATTATTAATAACTCCTACAACTGGATCTATTTATAATGCATAAACTATTGCATTATTAGTTTTGTATTTTTAATAAACTAATTTTCAGATTAGGCTTACCTAAATGTTAAAGGTAGAATGATACCTTTGAAGCCAAAGCCAAGTAAAAAAATCTTTATTACCTGTATACAGCAAAAAAAAGTTCTCAGTGAAAATGTCATGTCAAAATGGTGTAACCAACTCTCTCTATAATTATCAATCTTGAGGTCATCTCGGCTTTTAGTAAATCCTTGAGTGCCGTTTGACCATTAGAAAATATGCATATTCCGTCTTTAACATAATTCGCTATATCTCAATACTATACCATATAGGTATTTCTGCTGGAAATAACATGGCATATTTTCGAAAAACGAACCATCTACTTTTCTCGTTTCTACCTACCTTCGAGTCGTCGGTAAACCAGATATCAATCCACTAGATTGAAAATTTGATTTAATATTGTCCCAAATCTCTCTGTCAGTAATTACCTGAAAGTCTTTGTGCAGATAGATTGGTATGGTAGGTAGGTAGATAGAATAGATCTATCTT
The DNA here is from genome assembly GCA_011009095.1 of Ignelater luminosus. NCBI lineage: Eukaryota > Metazoa > Arthropoda > Insecta > Coleoptera > Elateridae > Ignelater > Ignelater luminosus. The sequence goes on from VTPC01007524.1 coordinate 69,473, forward strand.
TTTTCAAATTGAACAGTTATTTGAATCTGTCATTCTCATTTCCGATATTCTGAAGTCTCTGCATGACCCTTCTCGCTTTTTCTTGTAGCATAGAATTCGACAGGGATAGTTACTCCATTGTTAATGTCGGAACCGGTTAATTCTTTAATTTTGATTAATTTAATTTTGGGTTTGTTTACAATATCTTCGACCGCCATACCAGAGATATAAATATAATTGCTAATATAAGTCTTCAAGTTTTTATCATATTACATTTGTCTTGCCACCATCTTCAATGCGGTTGGCGCATTTTTGGTTAGTTTGGCAAAGTGTTAATTTCAAACTAGCTGGATGTTTAGAATTACACCAAGGTATTTGGCCTCCTCCTGACATTTTAAATTCTTTTTTGTGCAGTGTTAGAAGATCTAGTTTTTGTAACTTTTTTCTTTCCATGAAGGAGGGGTGCATGGAGATTTCCTAGAGATTAATTAAAAGCCCATGTGCAACTTTTTCTTAATTATAACCATGTACTTGCTTTCTACTATGTTGGTTACTGTCAGCATAGCCTATGATGCAAAATCTCACACTAATTTGTCTACAGTCAAGTTCTACTTTTCTCTTTCCCTTTTCTTAACATCCATTGTGTATTCTGCAACATTGCCGAAATTGCATCATCTGCACATTCAGTGTAATTCACAATATTAAATTGTTACTTTATATTGCAATGGTTTAAGAAGCTGCGTGTTTATCAGAGAGGAAAGAGAAAAGCAAAGCCCTTTGAGAAGACTGTATTTGTATCAATATTAATTCAGAATTATGAGTAGACACGTGCAGACTCCATAGCAAATGCTCCAAAGTTACCTCTAATGAAATGAGTGCCCTAAAAGTATTTCATTTCAGTGAAGATTTTCTGTATACTTTATAATAAATTCCAATGATTGTAAAGACTAGCACATAGACCACATTCAGATTTGTGGATGTCTGACATTTGCATTACCACTTAAGTTATCGAACATGTCATAATAAAGTATCACCTAGTTAATTTGGTACCGCTGCAGGCTGCACATATAGTTCAGTTAGTTACGTAAGCGTTCAGGGAACAAGAAAAGAGTGTTGGGCTTCAGAATCGTAACCGTTCAGAGTTAGGCTTTATGTGTTATGTGTTTTCTTTAAAAATCGCTTATTTAGGCAAAGCGTAAAAATACTGTACGTTTTATATCATAATTAACCGTGGTATTATGCAATTCCCGAGTTAAAGAAGGTTTCTATTCAGCAGTCCTTTAAAAAGAGAATAACTATTTTATATAATCGAAAAATATTTAAGGCGACCCTTTCAATGAAATCAAACTCGAGTAGGCTTTTTTATTTTTGTCCGGCAAGCTTGATTTCTTTTCGCTATTTTATTTACACCATGTATTGCTTATCTTCTCAATCACTCTGCACCCTATGGATCTCGATTTATTATACAGGGTAACGTGACGAATGCGCTGGTGCGCCATCGTGTTGAAAAAGAAGTGTATTTTGTAAGCAAAGAGGGCTGTGCTTATTTAAAACACAAAAGAAATATAAATGTACATGTATGTATGCATAATTGAAATGTTAGTTGCAACTACTGTTTCTAAGCACAGCCCTCTTTAAATTAACAAAATTAGCGTTTTTATAAAATAACGCTTAAACCACCGCAGATAGACCCAAAGACCATTAAATAAAAACGAAAGAAAATTAAATTTTGCGTCTGATTATACAAAAATGTTTATTCGTTCTATTTAAAAATATCAAGTTATCCATGATTGAAGATCTTCATTTTCAATGATCCATAATGGGACCATAGTAATCTTTAACAAAGTTATTTGCAACACAATTGATGTAGCAGCCCGTATCTAACACGATGATCAAACCGTATCTTCCTATCATGTTTAGTTCCAGAGATATTTCAAAATTTTCAAAACAATGTAAAACTAATTTTTTTCAAAAAATAAAAAATATCTCGAAAACGGCGCAATTTAGACTAAACATATGGTTAATAAAAATGAATCTAAATGTAATAGGAAACCCAAAAATGAAGTAATATACAGGGTGTTCTATTTGAAAAAATAAATTAAGATACTGCCACAATCAAGTTCAGAATATTTTTAGGTTATGCTACCAGAGGCACTATGTCGCTCTCTGCTCTCAATTTGCTTCTATCTCCTAACACAAAGCTATCATCTTAGTAGAGCGGAATCTTGGACCACCCTGTATAATAAGATGTCATTATTAACACAAATGAAATTAAAATAACGGTTAATAGTGAGTTAAGAATTTCTTTTGTTTAGTATTTAGTAAACTGTTCTAAAAATCTTATGATGCTATCAGCTTTTTATTTATTTCTTTTTATTGGAATCCTTAATTTTTAAATTTAATTTTGTGGAGATTTTCAATCTATTACAGCCATATTATGAGTTTTAATCAAATGGTACATACAATAAATACTTCGGAACATTACATCAGTACAGGTCTAGACAAAATCATTAACTTAAAAAAATCATACAAGATTGTAACAGATCTTACATTTTTTTTTGTATTTTATAAATAGATGTCTAAAAATCTAAGCTAGCAACTGCCATTTCTCCCATCATTAAAAGTTGTACTTCTCAAGACGATCTGGTCTTTTTTGCTGTTCCGTCGTAAACAAAAAAACTCAACTGCAAAAATGTGAATAGCATTATATCTTACCAGGAAATTCATAATTTTGCACAGCAGCTGTCTTTAAATTAATTTTAAACCTCGTTTACTATTTAAAATATCTAAGAAAGAAATTTTCACCTGCAGTTCCTCATATCCAAAGATCTTGTTTAGCGTTCATTTAGATAATGTATGCATTTAAAACTGACACGATATATTTTTCTTTTTGACCAGCTAATTAAATTTTTTTTTGTTATAATTTATTATCATTTTATGTGAATTCTATCTTTGCTTTCCAGTGAAAACTGAAAAAGAGGAGCCACTCGGAAATAAATTCACAATAAGAAACAAAAACTAGCTTGAATTTATTTCACTTTCAATAATTCTTATGTATAAATTCAAAATGCTGGTTGATTTAGGAAACGCTACCGTATCGTGTGTATAATCATTCTTAATGACTTTCTAACGAGCACACCAAAACACGAGATTTTTATTTCATTGAAAACTCGCGACTTTTTAAGCCTAAAACAATCAACAAAATTGAATACAGGAATGTTAAGAATCTCTGATCTAGACTTAAATTTCAAACTAGTTATGACATCACTGAATCATACCTGTTTAATGCTCTATAAAATCGCATTAGCTTGTATATGGATTTATTGAATAATTAAGAATGTTAATGATTGATTATGACACCTATGTGTACTCTAGAAATGCTATTCTAGTAACAATAATATTAAGCATTAAAATTTAATTTATTTCGAATTCATGAGTTCCATCAATCCAGTCTTAATAAAATTATTTTAGTCGTATTTACATACTAAGAGTTAACAAGCAGTAATGCGAATAATAATCAAGTGCAATAATCCCCCCAAATAGGTGAATGGAAAGAAGAGGTCAGCTGGAATGACCAATTTGATCTTCAAAGCTTGTATTACAGATTTTATTTCTATGAAATTTCTTAATATATGCTTTTAAATGATTAACCTGACAATATTGATGAACTAAAAAACGAATGATTAACTGGATTAATTCCAATAAAATCATTAAAAGAGATTATATCAGGTATGGTTTTATCATTTTGAACCAACCCTTCTCTGTTTGTTTTACTTACACTCCATACTTTCTTATCATACAGTGTGTCTACATTCCGATGCTCACTATTGAGATCTCGGAAATTGTAAGAGATACGAAGTCGGTTAAATTAGAAAAGTTCACGGCTTACTAGATGTTTGCTAAAAACGAAATTATCTTTTTTTTTATATAAAAAGCATTTCCCACTTAGTGTGCCATGGCTTTAAACATATGAAAACCATTGATTTTTGTCAGATAAATTACATTTGTTATGTAACAATTGCTAAAACAAAACAACAGACGCTTTTAAGATACAGATAGCATCAAATAAGCAGCGGATACCCAATAAAAGTGTATTTGTTTTGTTTTAGCAATTTTTGCATAACAAATGAATTTCTTTGATAAAACTCCACGACTTTGTGTGTTAGATGTCATGGCACACTATGATGAAAAATGATTTTCACTCCATAACTTGGTAAAACAAAAGAATAACTATGTCAAACCGTGTAAAACTGAAAAGCATTTAAGGCGTGCAGTTCAATAATATGGAAATCAAGTAGGCATTCCATTCGAAAAAATTTGGATTTCACCGCCGAAATAAAACAAAAGACAATTGCGAAAATAATTTTTTTGTGTTTCAGAGTAAATTCTCTAAAACACCCTCTTTGCTGTTCTTTTTTATCTTTGCTCATTCCTGAGATATTTCACTTAAAAAAATAAGGATAAATAAAGAACTTTTTTGAAAAAACAAAACCATAAGTAAACTGATCTCCAAATAGCCAAAACTTTTCTAATTTAACCGACTTCGTATCTCTTACAATTTCCAAGATCTTAATAGTGAGCATCGAAATGTGGACACACTGTATATTAAAAAAAAAAGGATTCTAGAATTTATCTTGTCAGAAAACTCCATGGCAATGTGGATACTCAAGAAAAAAACCGAATAAATTCATTTTTTCCGAGTTTATAAACTACATTACAGAATTAAGAAACCAAGCATTATTTCACTTCCATAATTACTAAGAAAAGGGGCTTATATTTCTTTCCTTCAGATATTTCTTATACAAAAGGGTAGGGTTAACATAATTTGTCAGAACTGACGTATATGTCCTGCCGCTTTAATATAAAATTTGTCGTAGTAGTTTAAGAACCTCATAAACGCGATAAAATAAAATTTTCCATTTTGGTGGAGATTTCTATATTGGTACATTACATATTGGTATAATAAAATATGTCTATACGACAGAAAATGACGACCCGTGTCGTAAATTTAGATTTTAGAAGATCAAAATGTTAGTCTAGCGTTATGGAGCAAATACTATTATTTCAAACGCTATCGCATTTTGGGGATTTTGCTGAATTTGAACAGTTTTATGATGATAAAATCGAATTTTTAATTAATTAATTAGTTAAATTATAGCTGGGAGATAATCCTTTGTAAATTACCTATTCTCATTTTTACGTTATATTCTTCCATGTCACCTCTAATAATCATTTTGTTTGTTACGTTATTGTCTCGCAAATGACCGTGAAGGCAATTATTTGTACATATTGTGTAAGGTAAATATTCATAAAGCTTTTTCTACAAATCTACGAGTCTTTCGCAACTTGCGTTTTTAATGAGATCAAATTAAAATTATCTTCTTGCTGTTAACAAGTTAATTAAAAAATTGATTTAATACATTTATGATATACATATCAGCGATAGTATTTAAAAAAAAACTTGATTCACAAGGTAACATAACACTACTGTTTTTACAACATATTCAGAAAAGATTAAAACAAATTAATATCTATAGGTAACAATAGATTTTGTACAGTTGTTTAATCCAGGATTTTTTTTAGTTTTGAAATAAATTGTATACAGTCTGTTTGATTAAAATACTCCCTGTCCTAACATCTTTATTTCCAAATAAACACTGAATGCCAGATTATGTAGTAAAGTGGAGCAATGAGCTAATTAATGTATAAAAACAATTTTTATCTTTTGTATGGTAAAAGTGATGACGTTGAAAGATAATTTGTTATATTGCAGTTTTGGTGTTCTCCTACATCATCTGACAGACAGAAAATAGTTATATATATAACAAGAGTGTAAAGTGAAACGTTCTGAACGAGTAGGAAGTTTATGGTACGAGCAAAGCGAGTATCAGAAATCCTACGAGTTCACAAAAGACACTTTATACTCGAGTTATACACAATATTTTTTGCACGACCGTATTTTAAGAAAAACTTTTTGACAGGAGATTAAAGAATGAAGTTGGCCAAGTATCATGAATTCATTATAACATTGATATGGCTTTATAGTTATTATCTTTTGACATTGACCAATGAGTTGTAAAGTACCAACTTTACAGGCAGTCATGCAAAAAATAATTTTCTTTTTACTATGATACAATAGATATAGCAGTGCCCAATGTGACCAGAAGATTCACTGAATATAGTTATTGGAATCTACTGCCATGTGCAGTGTATATGTTCCATGCTTTGCGAGGCACTATTTCTTGTGTTGGCAATTTGTAATGCTTGCTTGTAATTTACTAAATAGATAAAGATTGATTCATTATTTAGTTAAGCTTCAATGAATAATTGTAAATAATAAATGAAAACTATTTTGTTTGAATACTTATTATTCTACTTAATTGATCTAAAATTCAAACCAAAAAAATTAAAATCTAGGTCTTAAAAAATGAAACATACTGTATATACACTTCTTAACGTTAAATTTACTTTTCATTTCCAGTTTTTCATATTTATTAATTAACACAATTTGTATTATTTACAGAATATCAAAAGAACCTGCTAGTACACCAACGTCATCGATTGCAACCACACCGACATCTAAAGGCAGCACGCGCAAAAGTGGAGTCCCAGTGCCCAGTGAGAGTGACTGCAGTGATCACGAGGGTACGCCAATCCCCACCACTTCTCATCTCCATCCATCCGATACTCGAACCTCTCCTACCATTGACCGTCTCGAAACCTCAGATCGTATGTCTAAAGAAAAGAGAAAGTTTTTTAGGTTGTCTGCATTTAATGCAGATAAAAATCGTGACAAAAAAGCCATCAAATCAGCCACCGGTAGCAGTGATAATAAAAAAGATGATAGTGCAGAAACCAAACCTATAGATAAGAAATTAGAAAAGAAAGCTGCAAGTAAAAAAGATTATACAGTTCAGCGAATAACGCAAAATCGAGTTTGTAAAAATGTTAGGAGTAAAGATGAAATCGCAAAACCTAACCATAACAACAGTTCTGTTAGCAATACTAAAGATACAAATAAAAATGTAAAGACAAAATTGAATAAAGATAGTAGTAATGTAAGTGAGAAATTGTCAAAGTCGAAAGCTGCTAAAACAAAATGTGAAAAGACCAAAGATTTATTAGAATCAGATTCTAATTGTTCGACAGAGGTTGCAACTAAAGTAAAACGTTCAAGTAAGACTAAAGTAGCTGAAAGCTCCTCGGCCAGTTCTAGTAGTAGTGAAGATGTTTCTTCAAGTTCAGATAGTGAGTCAGATTCTTCTATGGAACTATCTGAAACATCAAGTTCTAATGCAAAGCGATCCAAAGCAGCATTTGTATCACATGGAGAAACCAAAACATTTGGTACTGTAGGTGGTATTACTATTAACAACAAAGATGATGTTTGGGGATTTGCAGCTGCAGCTGCTGAAGCAAAACAAAAGGAATTAACCAAACCAGATGACACAAAATCTGAAATTTCAGATGATAAAAACGCAGTAGACAATAAAAATAGCAATAAAAATAATAACTCGCATATAGACGACAAGAATTCAGATAGTGTCATAGGTAATACTGATAGAGGTAGATCTGGTCTTGGTCAGTTGAAAGGTTTGTTTGATGGCTTGTCACATCTTTTTGCTACTCCAACTCTAAACCGTTCTAGATCAGGAAATTCTCCTAATTATAATCCAAGCAGGAGAAAGAAACCTGAGAATGCAGAGCAAACTAATGAAGAAATAGATAAAAATAAAACCAGTGAACAAGTAACTACTTCTAAAGATAAAACAGAAAAAGTTATGGAAGAAGAGGTTAAAGAGAAGGTTACCAAACAAGAATTGGTAAAAGAGAAGGTTACAAAACAAGAAGTGATTAAAGAGAAGGTTACAAAACAAGAAG
>VTPC01007524.1:86850-147497 GCA_011009095.1 Ignelater luminosus
AGATCTTGCCCAAAGTTCCTAGAAAGTTACAGCTCCACTTTTAAATTTGATTTGTGTTATGAAACATAAGTGATACTACATTATTCAAAAAGGTTAGTTGTTATTAATTTTTTAATTGAATCAGTTTCAAAAATGACAAAGTCTGAAATTTTACAAAATTGAGTTTTTATTGTGAATCGCTTTATAATAGGTAGTTGCTTGTTTGGTGCAACTATAGCGGAGGTTTCACTGCTATATGTTTTGTTTTTAAGTAAAATTTATGAATTATTTGCAAAAGCAGGTTATACATTTTTATTTAATGTTCAAGATTTTAGTGATAAAGAAAAAACTAAAAAGAAAAATGACTGTGTTTGTGTTTCAGAAGATTATTATTCTATAATGTCTAAAGCTAGCACCAACTCTTCTGAGTTTATGCTGTAAACTACCAAGAACACATGTATTATATTCTTCAAAACACATTAACTAGTAACATAATATTTCTGATATCTACAGAACTACCTCCTAACAACTTTGTCTTATAAATACAAAAGAAACAATTGATCTTCATAATTTTTCATGCACAGAAATAACCATAGAGGTTTATCCAAGTTTAATGTTTTTGCGATAAACTGTGCTACTTGTAATGAATCTTGATTAGCACATATAACATTGGACTGAAAGACAGTATTATCATGCATGGATATCTTAGCAGCAACTAGAGTAGTACCTTCTTCCTGTTTTGCTACCAATATGTAGTAGTCAGTGTATTCTTCTAATGTTATATCTGTCGGATGTTGTTCGGTCAGAACTTGAAATTCTATACGATTCAATGGATCTGTACCATCATTAATGGATAAAGAACTAGATAAATCTTCTAATTCCATTCTTGCTTTTATTCTGAATCGTTTTAAGCCAATAATGTGTGATTGACAAATAATGCAAAATAAAATAAATATAGACATAAATCGACATCTCATATTTATTTTATTTTGCATAAATAATGCAAAATAAAATAAATATAGACATAAATCAACATGTCATATTTATTTTATTTTGCATTATTTGTCAATCACACATTATTGGCTTAGAACTTTTCAGAATAAAAACAAGAATGGAATTAGAAGATTTATTTAGTTCTTTATCCATTAATGATGGTACAGATCTATTGAATCGCATAGAATTTCAAGTTCTGACCGAACACCATCCGACAGATATAACATTAGGAGAACGACTATTACCTATTGGTAGCAAAACAGGAAGAAGATACTACTCTAGTTGCTGCTAAGATATCCATGCATGATAATACTGTCTTTCAGTCCAATGTTATATGTGCTAATCAAGATTCGTTACAAGCAGCACAGTTGATCGCAAAAACATTAAACTTGAATAAACAAAAGAAACAAGTTCAAAGTAGCATTCCTGAAGAATGTATTATCTATCATACAATTGTTTTTTTGTTTTGCAAAAACAACAGTAAGTTCAGGAGAGAAATTATTTTTTATAGTTGATGTGATTTGATATCCCTAAATTGTCGAAGATTTGATGATGTTTCATTGTTTAAACTTTCTTTAATTCATATACAGTGGTTGTAATTTTAATTAATTTCTTGTGTCTTCTATAGGTCGGTTTTAGGGACTTATGTAGTTTTTGAAACAACTGATTCAATTAATCTTTATGCTTCTTAATGCAGATTCAGGGCCAAATTAACATAAAGGCATTTGGAACACTTGCCCAGGGGCACAAAGGTGCGATTTTTTAAGTTGAATTTTTTTAAATCTTTTTTTATACATAGTACCATGTAATCATTAAAATTTCAGTTCCTAGTAGGCTATGAAAAAAAAAGTCATCTTAACTTATTCCATTTTCAGTAAAACTATTATCTCTCAAATTGACAGTTTGTATTAGAAATCATCAATTTGTTGATGATTTGTAGGTTATGTGTTGGCCTCGGTTGGCATGCAACATGTCTAAGCTACACCATACAGGACAATTTTGCTGCCTACTGAGAATTAGAATTCTAATGATAACAGGTTATAAAAAATTAGTGACTGAAGGAGCGTTTTAGAAAAAGTGCCTAGAGGCACATCAAGCGTTAATCTGGCCCTATGCAAATTATCTTGAGGAACCCAAGTATAAGCTATTTCATTCATTTGAATTAAATTAATAATACAAATTACATGGTAATATTGTCCCACTTATTGCTGTTTTGAACATACCCTAAGGCTCGGGGCTAATTCCTAATTTTTATCATATTTTGTTTGTGTTAACATCACTTTTAGAAAGTTATTGTTATTTGTCATTCTTAATTTAAGGTTGTTACTGAGTTGTTGTTATTTTGTTCAGAACTAAGTGAAAGTTATTAGCATAATGAAAAGTAACCACAAAGGGAATATCTCATCTTATACATTACATCATTTGAATCTTTACCGGCTTGATAAATAGGTAGTAACATCAAATAGCAGTGAACTATATAACGATAATAATAATAATAATGATATCCTTTTTTGATGGTGCTTCAGATCAGAGCTGTTCTCCACACAACCGTTAAGATGTTCATTCAATTAATATGAAAATATTTATTATTACAAATACTTTAGTAAGAATATTTTCTTTTGTGTAATTAAAATCTATTCTTTTGAGTTTTTGGATATCCAATATTTGAACAATTATTTCCTTACAAATAAAACAAACATATGTGGTTATTCTTTGCAATTAAAGTACATAATAAATAAAACCTTCCAACGTACAGTTTATTTTTTAAATAATCTCAAAGATACAAAGAATTTGTGCATGGCATTCTAATATTATTTATTTAGCCTACAGAATTCTATTTTCTCGAGACATTGTTGCATATCATTTTTTTATACAGCATAAAATGCTATCTAACATTTAATGTAAATTATAGCTTGCTTTATAGTTACATATAACTGTTAAGAAAACTGCAAAAAAATTGAAACTCTTTCATCTTATGCTCTTAATTTTGCCATATTTATATTAACAATTTTCTAGCACAAAACAAAATCTGCGTCTTCATTAATTATTATTTAATTATTATATTAATAAAATAATTATAAATTGAGTAATAAAGAAAAATTATAAATTCATTTTTTCTATAATGTCATGTTACAAACTCAGCTTATATTTCAGGCACTATCTCCATCCTTTCATTAATAAGAAAAAAAAAATATTTAGAGGAGCAAAATTATAATTGATGCTTGTCAGCTTATCCTTATATTCCTACCTGCATGTAACTAATTGGTGCAATTAAACTTTATTAAAATATTTTAATATGCATATATTTTGATTGACTCTTCTTATGTGTATATAATAAATTTCATTTTAATGAATTTGTGTGTTCATGTGTTTAAGGTATAGAATTTGGAAATTTCTAACCCTCGTAGGTAATCAGGATTCTTTCAGAACTACTAACATCGGTGACTACAAAACAAAATATTATAATAAATTATTTTTATTTATAATTTATATTTGATAGGAAGAGTAAAATAATCAAATATTTGCAACTATCATTCCCTTGCTTGCACCTTAATTTTTACTTGTCTGATTGGCTAATTTAAAGGAGCACACGCTTTATAATTATCGTAACGTTGAGTAGGTACTAAAACCTTGAGTATTGTTATCACTATAAAAATGTTTTAGTTTGATTAATCTTCTAACTAATTGCATGCTTGGCTTTGTCTGTCTGAGGTGGCTAAAGCAATTTGGAATTATTTTAAAAATTTAAACTTTTTTTGTTTGTTTCACAAAGGATTAACATTTCTTTAGTAACATTAACCTTTTAACTGTTTCTTGATATCTTAATAAATATTAAATATCTGATTGGGAAAAATTCTTATATGTTAAATTTTAAAATTTAGTCCATTTGCTTTGTAATACAAAAATTCTGTATTTTATTCAGACAAATACTTGTTGTTTTAAAAGGTCACACTAAATTAAAGAAAAAATAATATTTCAAAAATTTGATTTTATACAAAATTGTCTGTGACTTATATACATTGTTCCAGGTGGTTTCACTATGCCACCGTTACCACCAGGTGTTACACAGAAAGATGTAGAAGTTTTTCGAGATACAAGAGATCGTGCTAACTCTGCCACAACTGCACCAACAGTAACTACAGTTACTATATCTGTGCCAAATACAGATAATTTCAGTGGAGTTTATACCTCACCTTCGCAAGTGATGGCAGCTCAAGCTAGATGTCCAGCAGCGATTGAATTTGGAATGTATGACATTCAGACATGGTATTCGAGTCCTTTTCCACAAGAATATGCAAGGTTACCTAAACTATTCTTATGTGAATTTTGTTTAAAGTATACCAAAAGCAAGGCTGTGTTAGAAAGGCATCAAGACAAATGCTTATGGAGACATCCTCCTGGAACAGAAATTTACAGATGTAGAGAATTGTCTGTATTTGAAGTTGATGGAAATGTGAACAAAATTTATTGCCAGAACTTGTGTTTATTAGCTAAGTTATTTCTAGATCATAAAACATTATATTATGATGTGGAACCATTTTTGTTCTATGTTTTAACAAAAAATGATAAAAAAGGTTGTCATTTAGTGGGTTACTTTTCCAAAGAAAAACATTGCCAACAGAAATATAATGTATCCTGTATAATGACCATGCCTCAGTATCAAAGACAAGGATTTGGAAGATTCTTAATTGATTTTAGTAAGTATAAGACACTCTGTATAAATAGACAATAGTAAATTCCAAAGATCTCGATTCACTCAAGGACACCAATTGTTTAACTATTCTTATGATTATTCATGATGCTAATTGCAGAAATGAAATAAATGCAAAACTAACCTTATATTATTCAATTTGCAGGTTATTTATTATCCAAAGAAGAAGGCCAGCCAGGAACACCAGAGAAACCTCTTTCAGATCTAGGACGAGTTTCATATCATGCATATTGGAAATCTGTAGTACTCGAATATCTTCACAAACACCGCAAGGAAGAATTCAGTCTTAGTGCGATAAGTAAAGACACTGGAATGTATCCCAATGATATTGCTACAGCATTGCAACTACTTAATTTTATTAAAATTGTATCATCTGATAAAGGGCCAAAAGCTGCATTATCAATTGATTGGAAAAGGGTAGATGTACATGCAGAAAAAGTGGCAAAATCAAAGACAAGAATTCCCATTGATCATGAATGTTTACGATGGACTCCTCTATTGACTGCAATTGCAAATCCATTTAGAGAAGATAAATCAGATGGTGAAAAAGATGGAAATTCAATGGAAACAGCAGATATTGTTGTGCCTGTACCTGAGAAAATTATAATTGAAACTCAGCAAGGTGTGAAGATGAAGAAAGGTAGAAAACGTAAGATATCCAATACACCAAAAACGCCTAAAGTTCCGAAAACTCCAGCAAAACAAGTTCCAATGGAAATCGCACAACCTGTTACACCAGGAGAATCAGAAATTGAAGTTACGTCGTCCGGGCGTAAACGGACGCGTCCTAGCAAATTTAATGAAACTACTTATGCAGATGTAAAACATAAATCATATGCATCTAATAACGAAACGCCTAAACGTAAACGCAATGAATCCATAACTAGTGATAAAGATGGAGAGACTGATAAAAAGAAAGCAAAAGTTGATAAAAACGAAACTGTTAAAGCAGAAAAAAGTGAAGCAATTTCTAATACTAATACACCTAGAAATACCAAACTCAAGACTGATTCTAGTTCAATTCCAGAAAATGAAATTAAAAAACGTCGAGAAACTAAAGTGCCAGTTGAAGCAAAACCAGTTGAGACTGAAGATACTATTAATTCTCGTCCAAAACGAACCGTTAATCAGACAAGAGAGAACTCTGGTGAAAGATGGTCACAAAGACGTGCCAAACGTCAAGGAGAAACACCAAAGGTTAAGGCTGAAGAAAATTCCAAATTAGAGAATGAAGACATACAACAGAACCTTAAACAAGATGAACCAAGTGAAGAGAAAGAAATTAAAATAGTAGAACAAACTCTGCCACCGCAGGTTAAAACCAAGAATCCAGGTAAGCCAGGTAAAAAGAGACGTGGAAGAGGTAGAGGACGTTTTAAACGATCGCTTGATAACAAAAAGCAACTTACACTACCTGAATTAGTGAAAGAAAAATTGAGAGAGAGTGAAAGTGAATCATTGATATCAGAAAAATCTGATGATGAAGTTCCAGTTACTAGTACTCCATCTGTAAACCATAATGTAGAAACCAAACCTTTAAATAAAGTCAATGCAAAGAATGAGCTTGAAGTTGATAAACGTTTAGATATTGAAGAAAAGTTGCCACTGAGAAAACGTAATAACCAAATTGCAAGCGAGGAAGATTCTTCAGCGGAAGCTGATGATGAAATGGAAAATGACGAACGTGATTATAAAACGCCTAGTAAAGAACGTAGCAGTACCTCACCTGTTGCTAAATACAAACTAAGCAACATAAGTTCAAGTCCTGTTAAACAAGAATTACTTAAAAATACATCAGAGCTTCAGAAATCTGTAGAAAAAGAAAATAAAATACAGAAAGTTAAGAGAGATGATGTAAAAATTGTTGATAAATCTAAAAAGGTTGATACACCTAATAAGATTTCTTATAATGTTGCAAATGAAGTAGATTCTAGGTTATCTCCAAAAGAAAAGAAATCTAGTAGAGAAACTCAGGATGTCCACATACCACAAGAATCTGAAAATAAAGAAGCAAAAGCACCTAAGGCTATTGATAAATTTGATAAACACCAATCGCCTTCCTCATCATCAGAATCGGAGACTGAAATTGATGGACAAAAGATTAAGATTCTATCACAGAAAGAAGCATTAGAGTTAGCTAAACAAAGTCCCGCATTGAATTCTCCTGTAAAACGAGATGAGATCTTAAAGATTCCTGAAAAGATACCATACAAACCAGATGTTAAGGTTGACAAAAAACATAACGAGAAAACGGAAACAATTGAGAAAATCCCTGATAAAGTTCATAAGACAATTGAAACAGACATTAAAACAAAAGAAAGTGAAAACAATAGTAACAATAATCAAGTTAAATCGAAACCTGAAAATGAATTACCTAAAACAACACATAATGATACCCCTATTGATAATAATAAAATTACAGAAGTAACATTTAAAACAGAAGAGAGGCCTGTACAAAATGTGGCTGCAAATCCAAGTATTAATGAAAGCAAACCACCATTAAATATTCCTTGTACACCTGTTGCAGAATCCCCAAAACAGAAAGTTGATGAAAATAAACAGAAGGAAGAAAAATCTAAAAGTCCAAAAACTGACATCAAATTATGCTCTGATAAAAGATCTGCTGAACCAAAAGTTCTAACCGAACCAAAGGTTGTCAGTGAACCAAAACCAGAATCCATTAAACCAAAGGAAGAACCAAAAGTGCAACCAAAACAAGAAACAACGCCTCCTAAAATAGAAACCAAACATAAACAAGAAAAATATGATCATCAAGATATAAGATATCAGAAACCTCCAGACGAAAAAGCTTTTGATACAAAACCAAAAGTTAGTCATTTGGAGACTGCAGAAAGCCTTTTGGCAAAAGCAGAATTTTCCATGACTAATCCAAATTATATGGCACAAGCTCCTTACAATCAGTGGCAGTGGGTTGCTTGGGAGAAGGGTATATATTTTGATCCAACAAAAAGAGATTATCAAGGATATCCTATGCCAATTCATATTCCACCATTGGATGTTTTACCTAAACATTTAGAAAAAGAAAAGTCTGCCTTAAAGTCTCATAGGCATGAATCTAAACATTCACAACAATGCAGTTCTAAAATTAAAGATAGTAAAGTAAGTGAAGTTAAAGAAAAAGTTTCACCAAAGAAAGAAGAGAAGTTCTCTGACAAATCCAGTGTTAAAATAAAGACTGGTGCTGACGATGGTAATTTACGACAAGAAACACATATACACATGAACACAGTTAGTGCATCAGTTGAGACAATTAGAAGTTCTTGTGCAAGTAACTATAACAGTGTACAAAACCAAACTTCAACCAAACTTAGTGTTTCGGGTTCTAATAATAATAATAATAGTAGTAATAGTAACATCAGTGATTTACCAGTAGATGATAAAACAGTGCCTAAAGCTAAAACCAGTGACATTATAGAATCTAATACAGACTCTTCTACAAAACTAGATAATGCAGATTCTCTGCATCAACCTCATACACCTGTTGCAAGTTCAATTAAGCATACACCACCTACTCCATCAGCATCTGATATTCCTTCAATGGGTGTGTATACCCCTGATTCAACAACAAACTCTGTACATAGCCTTCATTATGGACAGTGTGACTTGGATGTTAGTCAGTTAGGATTAGAATCTCCTACTTCTATATCTAGTGATATGGCATCACAGAATTCTGTTGAATCTACACGGCCACCTTCTGTAATTCCTTCTCACACTCAAGCACAACAACCCAATTATGATTGTACTGTGCAACATAATATGCAACAGAACATAGCTCAACAAGTACAACAGAACATTACAATACCTGCATCAAGTCCGCAGCAAAATAATCTAAATCAACAACTTCCAGTTCCTCCTGTTAGTCAACATCAAAGTAGTTCTAGTAAAAGGCAAATGCAACAACAGAGAAATAGATCAAATACACCATCAAGTAAACAACATTCAAATGTGCGTTCAACACCTCCGAGTGCTCAACATCCATCTATTCAGCAGCAACCAAGGCAAAGGGCAACTCCACCAACTGTACAATCTCATCATCATATGCAAGCTAGTCCTACACAGAATCAGCAACAGGTAAATACAGATGTAGTGCTTGTGTAGTGATTAGATTATAAAGAATACACTAAAAGTTGATGTTGCAATTGCTGTAATAATATTAAAAGTTAGTTATTTTTCTCTCATATAAATGTAACGAAATAAATGAAATTACTTTTGTTCTATTTCTTTCATATATTTAGAAATTGGGTTATATTTTTTTAAATTGTTTGGAATTTGAAACAAAATTTAATTAATAAAAATTTGAATGTTTTATTGTGTTTTTGCTTGATAGCTTTTAAGCATATTATTATTTAAACAATATGATTATATTCAAAACCAAGTGATCAACTTCGGTTATGGTATGATGGTTTTAAAATACATGTCTATAACATAAGAGATAACATCTGAAGCATGTAACCTCACTTTTAAGTTTGAGATGTTTTCTGCTTTAAAATGTAAACCATCATGGTAAAGCACCAGGCTTAAATGTAGTTCTATAACAATAATGAACTTTTACACTCAGCCTATTGAAAATTCACTTTTTTAATGTACTGTATTAAAATTAGTCCTGAATGAAATGAATTGATATATTTAATAAAGACTCGAAACAGTAAAAAGACTTATATAACTAACCACTGGCTGTGGAATAAAAAAGATGAAGTACTAGATTTTTTTTAAATGCACTAGATCATAAAAATGATGTATCAACACTATTAACACTCAGGGCTGGCTGAAGGTTTTGTGGGGCCTTGGGAAAAAGCATAGTGGGATCCCAAAATATTTGCAAAATTACCTGGTTTTATTAAATTTTCTTACAAATTTGAAGGTGTTGGACTTCTTGGAGCGAGGGGTCTTGGTCTAGGGTTTAAAAAACCAGAGCCAGACCTGCCAACACCAAAGAAATAAAACAACTTGAGCAGTATCCTATGTTCAAATAATTATTTCATTCCTTGTGTCCAGGAGCAGTAATCATGATGACATGATGCTAATGAAAAAGCTCCTGCTTTTCATTAGCATTGTCTCATTGTAATTACTGTTCCTGGTCATTTTAAGAATTTTAAATGAAAACTCTTTGATGCCATAGAGTTATGACATCATATTATCTGTCTGTTAGCTTAAGGTGCTGAAAAAGGACGAAGGAGGAAAACATAATAATAATGAATATCATTTTTGATAAGGTGCTTAATTATACTTATTTTTTCAAATGCTATTATGGTGGTTTCAAAAGTTGGTTATGCTAGAAGATAAATTACAAAACGTATATTTCAATTGATGGATTGAATTCTGGATTATATCTAAAATTCAAAATTTTGAGGAAAAAATAACATGGAATATTATCTTAAAAAGCTTCTAATACTTGTTTTGGCTAAATTAAGGTAAAATAATAATGTTGCCAGAACTTGAATATTTGAATCTCCAGTACAATACATTATACCTAATTTGAATTTCTATTTGTTTGCTATTAGAAAAGTTCAGTTAAGTAAATCATTTCTTAATGCTATATTCTATCTAACTCAAGGAATTAAGAATTTTAACCCTAGATATGGCCTGCTTATTTTAATATAAAGGATTTGTTTGGCTCGTACATAAGTTATATTTGTTTTGTGAATCTATGCCTCTGCATTCCTTTATGTGTCATCATCATCTGTTTTTCTAACCTAAAATATGAATTTTGATAAGTGTTTGACAAATGTGTTCTGACTCGACTCCCACATTTATCTCTCAAATCTATATTATCAAGGCACTCTAAAGCAATTCTAAATTCAAGATTAGCTGATACCCAATTTGGGGTTAAAATATTGTTTTTGGTGGAGGTCTAAAATATCCTTAGTATGAACAACAACATCCAATGTTTATGAAGAAGGAACATTTTAAAACTCGCTTTTGATATCTTTGCGATTTCTGATTCTTTTGATTCATGTAGCCAGTGATGGATTTAGGCTTAGGCCGGCAAGATTTGAGGGGCACCAAATTTGAGGTGCCGCAAAATTTGAGAGACGACAAAATTTGAGAGACAATAAAAATTCGTAATTCATGGAGTTTCTTGGTGACTATGAAAATTTTTTAGAGGTGTTTCAAAAATATTATTTTTTCCACCGGAAAATTATACCTTAACATGGTTAAGTATCTAATTGTTGAAATAAAAAAATATTAATTGACCAATTGAAAATTTTGGAAATTATAGAAATATAGAAAAATTAAATAGATTTTTCTCAACTCTTTGTCTTTTGCCACAGCATTGGTTTTTTAATATTTTCATTATTATACAGGGTGTCCCATAAATGCCGATAAAGCTTTAGATAGCAGCCTTTCTCAACCTCTTAAGATGCCAAAATTGAAAACACGAATGTTCCAACGTACTTAGATTTGTCACATGAACCAAAAAAGGAAATTTAAACTTGGCAACGCTGCTGCAGGCAAATACAAAATTATTTGAATACAGGAACCAAAGAATCGCAAGAAATCAAAGATTAATCAATTTTATTCCAGTGAGAATGAACCATAAAATTGTCAAAACTTAAAAGAATTGCTGGCAACTAATTTCATTGGATTTATCAGTACATCTAAGACTTGCATGTTTGTCATATCTATTTTTTGGTAAGAATTCAATTTTTAACAGCATCTTCAAGAAGAGAAATATAACACTTCTGTGCTTTATCAAGGGTAATTGTTTCAACAGATTCATTTGTTGAATTTGTAATGACTTATTTGGATTCGATTCTTTATTTAGTGTTAAAAATGTTAACTTCTGACCACTTGTACAAGAAAACTAAGCTGAGGAGAAATTTTCTTTTTGCAGATTTGCAATAAGCACTCATAGAAGATGTTTACCTGAAGCTTTATTGGCATTTACGAGACACCCTGTATATTTTATATACCCCTTTAAAAAACAAAAAGGGCGCCATATCAAAATACATCTAAATCCGCCTCTGCATGTCTAAACTTGAAAGTATTGAAAAGATATTAATAATGTTAACAAAAAAGTATGAAAGATGAGCAAGCCAGAGCTTCCTACTTTTAATCTGTAGTCACATGATGAATGAGTTGACTATATGTGGTATATTGTTTCAGTATAGTTGAGGAAATGTTGACTGTGTATGTATGTGAAGTTTTCTGTAATCTGGAATGGCCTTATTTCAACATAACAATTCAGTTCAGTTATGATCCATATTGATTCCTCTAAAACATTGATAAAGTCAATAAAAGTATGATATAAAATAAGTGTGGACAAATAGGGATTGTAATCTCCAATAACTTTTTCAATCCTGGGATTTTAACATTGAAAAATTTATAACCTAGAATTTTGGAATTGTATATGCAAAATTGTATTTAATTGATAAAAATTCCAAAGTAGATTGTATTCATGTCGCAGTTGCAGTGCTTTTAGGTTTTTTTTTATTTGTGTCAACACTTAAAAGTAACATTAATGATTAATAGTTAATTATAACAAAAACACATTTAATACATGATGACTGGAAGATTCAATTATCAATAACAAATAAGAAATACATAAAAGGAAAAATTCCTTACAACCTTTTCTGGTAAAATGAACTTCAAATGTTTTAAAATGCTTACTGCCATGCAATAAAACAAAATTGAGTTTTTCAATTTGGAAGTACCAGAAGTACTGTATGAAAAGTTTCAAAGAAAGAGTATTGTTGAAGATCTAACACCACATGTTTGCTTACTGCATGGTGAAGATGAAAGAACAAAATGGCTCATGTTCAAAAGAACTGGCCATTTGGCCGAAAGTGTGATAGATGCACTAATCTTTTTTGTACTTTAAAGTGGTAGCATAACAGTTTTTCTCATTTTTGTAAAGCAACAAATAACCTCTCTGCAGGTTTATAAGTTTTACTTTTTAATCCAAAAATGAAAAATTATAAAATTTACTTACCATGCTAAACTTGTAAATTCTGAGTGAAGAAGCATTGTTTTAATGCAGTGGAGAAGAAAGATTAATTCTTAAAAATCTTAAAATCCCAGAATTGATGATTAGAAAATCCTGGAATTGTGTGGATGTACAAAATGTGCACTGTATGCAGACAGTATCATCACGGGGCAACAAGAGGCCAGAAATTCACAAGAATATATCTAAATATAAATACAGGACTCATCTACAAATTGTAACTCAAACATAGAAAACAATGAAAGTTTTAGATGCACCCCATTCTAAAGGCATGTTAAAATGTGACTTTCATGCCAAATAGCCTTCTTCAATGAAAGAAAAATTTTGTTACCATGATTATACAGCGTTCACAATGTTTCTGGGTCGTATATGGCTGTGGTAGAATGACAGTTTGAGTATTGCAAACCGGGCAGTTTATCTGTTTATCTATTAACTTGGCTTAAAAAATCGTATTGATGCTTAATGTGCTTTAAGGTTATGATTTTATGACAGTTTAATCTCATGCTGTTGTCTTTTTTTTGTAATTCTGTAAATACTTGATTTCTTTTTAACAAAACAAAACTAATCAGTACTAAACATTTATGCAAAATTTTTGATCGTGCAACAGTTCCAAATGTAGGTACGACAATTTTCAAAAAAAAAAAGAAAAACACTTCTAACCTAACAAAATGAAAGCATGGCCTGTTATGACCCAGAAAAATCGTGAATGAAGTATAGCAATCAGCTGTCATTATTTTTGGATCACATTTCTTTACTAATCACTAATCAGATACTAAATGATGAAGCATGATGGCTGGTTAAGTTGCCAAATCAAATAATGGTCTTTGATGTTTAGATTAAAAACAATTGATGAGAGCTGCAACTTCATTTATAAATATGAATTGATAATCAGCGATTACTTGAGTCATCTGTGAAAGTATATATGCAGTCCAACTTTGAGTCCAAGTTTTTCTTGTTTTTAATATTAAAAACAATTTTTCTCATTAAATATCAACAACTAAATTTGACAAACTTTTTATCCACCTAGCATGAGCTGAGAAACTTGATACTATTCTTATTGCAACATCGAAAGAGAAGCAGTAATCAGTTTTGTTCAGTACAGTAAATCAGTTGGTACTGAACATTGCATTTCCTAAATTTTGAAGTGAGGGTAGTGTAAGCTTACACTTGACAAGTAATAATTTAAACTTTAAGGCACTTGCAGAAAATTCACACTCATTAGATGTCAAATTGATTCTATCATTCGTATCTATCCACACAGAAGATAAATATTAGAATAGTGTTATGTAATATCAGAAGGTTTTGTAAAACAAGACAAAACAATTTATTATTAGCTATTTATTGCACTGCTTTACTGTAATATGATAATAAATTGTGAAGAAAATTAACAACTATTTTATTTTTTAGGTGCAACATAATACCATGCAGCAACAGCAGCAGCAACAGTTACAAGCTCACTTACAGCATCATGCAATGCATCAAGGTTATGGTCATCCACATCAACTAGGAGCATCAGCAATGCATCAGCACAGCCATCATCCACATCATCATTCAGTTATTAGTCAAGGAAATTACATACCAGTTCCACAAATGGCTGTTAGCTCGCAAGCATTTTCAGCACAGGCCGCTAGTACGTATGTCAGTGTACCAGCTATGACTACAGTGATTCAACACAGGATGAGTGCACAGCAAAGTGGATTAGGAAGTTTAGGACCTTCTACATTAAGTACACATCAGAAACTCGGCCCATCAGCTGCATGTGCTGTTACATCTGGTGGAAACTTTTATATACAATCGAATCCTCATCCACATTCCCATACCCCAGGACCTGTTCCAACACCATCACCAGTTTCAGCATCTGCTCCTACAATACAGAGTAATACAGGACAGAATCCTTCTGGAAATTCTAGTTGTAGTCTGGCAAAGTTGCAACAATTAACCAATGGTTTAGAAATGATTCCTCCAAGTTCTTGTAATACCATGACACCTCCTCCCACAGCTATGACTCTTACACCTCCACCAACACACCATCCTCATGGTAATATGACTCCACCACCAACTCATCAAATGATTCAGAATCAATCTGTTCGAAACTTGACTACTCCACCATCAGCTATACCAGCTAATCTTCAGCAGCAAGTATTAGGTTATCATAAGTATTACCAGACAAATATGAACGTTAATCAGCTAGGTGGAACAGTTACACCACCCATTGGACAGAATTTGGGTAGATCTGGTAGAAACTCTTCTAATGTTGCAGTTCAGCATATGCAATCTTCATCGAGTAGAGTTAGTCCAAATGTTACACTTAATCCTAATATTATGGCTCAGTATAATTCTTTAAATGGATATCGTATGGCAGCACAACAAACACCTAGTGTTGCTGGATATATCACAAATACTGCAGCTGGATTCATTAATAATGCTGCTCAAATACCAATGCAAATGGGTGTTATGAATATGGCACAAACTCAGTATCAAGATCCAGCTGCAATACAACGTGCTGCACAGCAGAACACAATGTACACTACTTACGGTTACATTAATGGAAGTTTAATGCAACCTTTAAATGGAACAATGAGACGTTAATATTAAATGGTGATAGTGGCAAATAATTAGTCTGATTTTCGTGTATATATAATATGAAGACATTCGACTGAAATGGTCTCATAGGTGAGTTGATCTTTTAATGAATAGGCTGTGCTTGCTTAAGGAATTCTTTAAAAACGATCTGAAAGTATTTTTAGTTTTTATAAATATATGTTAAGATTCATCCAAACAGTAGAAGTTTATGATGTGCTTAGTACAAATTGAATTTCTATTTTTAACGGGTTGTATTTTAAATCAACTTGTAGAATTTTGTAGATCATAATTATAATTATGTGATGAATTCTATTTTTTTTAATTCAGTAGATTACTTTTGTAATAGCACAGCTTAATTTTTAATTAGCAGTTAACAATTAAGCCTTTTTGCATAAAGTACATACTACATATTACATGTTAATTTATTTCGTGTTTTGTCTTTACTGTACTTTTTAATTTCAAATAATGGTGTTACTATGTTTTGTTAAATAAAATATTTATTAATATCATAGGGTTTAAAAAGATATCGTTTTAAGTTTTTTTCTTTAATTTTTAAAATAAGCAATAGGTCAACAAATTTTGATATTAATTGATTTAGGCAAACAGCTAACGATAAGGCCCTTGATAATATATTGTTATTACTAGTGTTTAAATATCAACTAGTCATTTATTGAGAAAAAAATGTCAATAAAATTATTACCTCATGGAAGTTGGTGCTATTAAAAGATGTAGCACGTTATAGAAAAAAAATGTGTTTAGTTTTTGGTGTTGGTTATATTAAATCTTATTTGGTTTCTTATGGACTGATACTATCAAGATTAAATGCCAGTATTTTACATTCTTGCTACGTTTGTATGATGGTTGTCTTGAAGAGAATTAATGAATTTCAACAAAATGTTTAATTAAATTGATTAATTAATGGTGGAAAAGAAACTTAATAGTTTGATTTATTAAATATTTGTAAATAGAAAATTTTTATAAAAGATAATTTTTGATTTCAATTTTTATAAATACATACATTGCATTAGGTCTTGATAAATCGTAATAATGATTTTACGATTGATGACGTTGATACTAAATAGTTGATCCCTGGAGGATGTGTAAAAGTATTTTGAATCAAATTCATCTAGAGAATAGTTTATGAGTGTATACAGGATGTTTTGGAAAGTATGCAGGAAATTTAACCAACACATACTGTACACAAAAATGAAACAAACCTCAAAAGTTTTTTTCCTAGTGTTAAATAAAAAAGTTAGAGTTAGAATTCTAGGTCCCTCATTAAAGATATCACTGATACATTACCAAGAATTTTATTAGATTTCCGTTCAAAAGAAAGTTCTGTAGTTTAGACAATTTTAAATAATTTAATTACTTTTTAAAAATGAGACATAAGCAAAGGAACATTTTGAAAACAAATTTATTAAATTATTTTTATTATTTAGCTATAAAGCTGCACCACACTCTGACTGCCAAACAGTGTAGGACCAATATTTGTTGGTCCTCTAGCTCCTTCTTTACTGTTACTGATAGGAAAATATTTTGTTGACATTTTTACTATGTTTTGATGCATTTCACTTAGTGTTAAAGTTTCCTGCTTACTATCGAAGACACCCTGTATAAAGCAGGAAATATGGTTTGCATAAATTACAAAACACTACATTTTTATAATTTCCTTTTCTTTAATTATTCAATATTTTAAAATCTAAAATGATAAATTAATAAATTGTGTAGCATGATCTATTGTAATCAAAAGCGCCACCGTTACTTTTGCCTTGGTAAAGGTAGGATTACTCTGTGCTTTACATACAATGGTGACCCATGTTAATGTTGAATTTACATTAAATATTATAAATAAATAATGTTTTCTTATTGCATGTTCAAGATAAAGATCAAGGGCTGACTACATAGACCTCATTTAAATTTAACTCGAGTTAAACTCCATGGATATGATTATTAAGAATATAACAACAATTGAAGAGTGTCTGGTTCAAACAAGCTAAGCAGTGGTGACTCATGGCATGCAGAGTAGGGGATGCATAAAAAAAGTGGTTGTGAAATACTGCTTTAAAGTTTTAATTAATGCCTAATAGCAAACATCTATTCACTTTCATGGCAACCATTAGCAATCTTTCATCTTAAGCTAAACAATTGCGTAAGACTATCGTGCTCATTTTTTAACAAATATCTATTAAAATGTCTTTTAAGTTTAATAGAATGCTCATAATATGACTCAATATGAATAAATCAAAACTATAAATATTTAATTTTTTAATTTCTAGTTTTTTTGTCAAAGGAATAGCTTGAAAAGGGTTTCTTTTATAAACTCAATTATTGCTTTTTTCATGTCTTGGGTCAGAAATGGTTTTTTGGCAGGTCTCCTAGTTATCAAACCAAATCTATTTAGCCTCCTGAGCACTGTTCTAGTACTTGTCTTCTTTGTGGTAGCTTCTGTCAATTCTCTACTAAATAAGTTGCAAGACTGTTAAAAAATGATTTTGTAATATCAACCTTTGAATTTGCATGGATTTGGACGTTATTCTGTTTCGACTGCTTTCCTTTTTCTGCAATAACCGGCAATGCAATTACATTTCAGTCAGCTTGCAATCTTACATTTTATTAAGCAACTATCATAGCTTTTTCTTCAAGAGTCAACACCATTTTCAAAAAGCTCAAGAAACAGGAATTAACTTAATGTATTGACAGTAATGTAAATGTCAGACTGATTTTAGTATCAACAGCCTTCTGTTTGTTTTCATGCAAATTTAAATCGGTGCCTATTAACTGTTTCTATTACAGTTAGAAATCTTTGATAATTGCCTATTTTACAAGTGCGGCTTCTTTTATGGTGCAGACTGTAAGAGCCGAAAAATTGATTTTTCAAGTCCCTTAAAACATTACAAGCATCATCAGCTAAAAGAGAGACTAAATTTGTTTGTAATAACCAAGGAGCAGTATCAGTTAGTTGATGTGTCATGAAAAGAATCGGTGATGTTATCGTGCCAGCGGTGGAGCATTTACCAAGTCTATATCAATGTACGTAGCGTGAGCGATGCACTATGTACACATGTATGTAATAAAACAAAAATGTGTTGCACCACTGGCCTGCGCTTATCTTGCAGAAAATACATCACTATCTTACACGAATTGCACATGTCTAGTTGTTCGCCTAAGTAATATCGATAAACTCAATGTGTTTAAATGCATCGCCGTCAGGTATACGGACAACTTAATGGACCATCAACTATTTCATACTGCTCGTTGGTAATAACAAAAAAAGGATAGTTCAGAAGGTGAGCCATCTAATCTTAGCACTAGCCTATTTGAACTAGACACACTTCAGTTGTTTTGACATGGTCCAACCTAAAACAACCAAAGTATGTTTTCTTACTAATTTAGCATTATTTATCTGTATCATTAAATGAAAAATGTAGTAGTAGGTTGGGGGTGGATAATTTCAAGCAACCACTTGAATTTTAAAAATTCTTGATTGTAACTGCTCTTCATGTCACATGGCTACGCTGGATGTTGCCAGCCAAAAAAAAAAAACGTATCCCTTTTAATACCTGCCCTATACGGTACTTGTGACAGGTACAAACTAGTTGACAATGTAAAAATGTTTAAAGTAAAGGTAATATTTAACTGCTAGCTACAAAAACAAGTGGTTTTGTGCTGTAACTTTGAATTTGGTTGACCAATTTGATCTAATGCAAGGTGAGTAGGCAAAACTGGTCACATCAATGTTGCACATCATCATTTTTGGCTGCTCACCTTATCACAAAACAAAAAGTTGAACCTTTAAGTTTGAACTTGACTGTTTTTGAATAGTGGAATCATTCTTTTGTTCTTGAAAATATATCTATGAAAATTACATAAAAGGAAGATTTTGATATAATGGGAAAATTGTAAATAAATTATTGGTGGTTGTTTAGTTTGTATTGCATTTGCAGCTTGGGACTTAAAATATAACAGACTGTATAGTGCAAATTATGCTATAATGTTAAATTATAATAATAAAGTGATCTGTTCAAGATTTCACATTAAAGTTTGCTATATGTATATGAACTAATGTTAAAACATATATTGTTTCAAATTTTGTATATTTCTGCTTGTTTATAAAACTTCACCACTGCAAATAATAATTTTTAATTTATTTATAAATTTAATATGTCTGATGCATCCTATTCCAACCAACAAGAATTCTAGGAATATTTCAACATAGAGGGTGTCCCCATCAGTTTAGAATTGGAAAGTATCGATGCTATTTCTTAAAATTGAAAAGATATGCAAAATGCTTATTAGGATTTTTTCAAACTTGTGTGAAAATATGCATATATGAATTGCTCTAAAATTGCTAAAGAATTTTAAAATGCAGATTCTGTCATTAATTTAAAATTATTTCTTTATTTTTTTTGCATAAGTTGCAGGGTGATCTAAAAAGAATGCATAGCAAACCCGTATTATAAAACACCTTGTATACTTTGCCATTCTTCTTTACTCCTAATCTATTGTTAATCATAAAACAATTTACAACACTTTAAAATTGTTTTACTATTGTTTTTCTATTAATTCCATTGATCTTTGAAAATGATCACTAATAAATCTTCAGTTATTTTGCAGTGTTATACAGAGTGATTGGGAAATATATGATCTTTCTCGATTTTTATTTAAAACATTTCTGTATTTTTATTGTGATTTAAGAGTATACATATAACATCCAGCTTTATTTATTGGTGCCATAAAACAGTATTTTTAATTTAAAAAGATCGTATGTGGGTGTCATTCGTTATTATGACATCTTGTGTAATTAAAAGAAAATAGAAACTCCAGATAATCTTCCTTTACTATAGTTTCTGATATGTCTTTCTTTACTCTAAACCAAAAAGACATTCAACATACAAAACAGTCCATATAATAATGACCAGAAATTCCATTTGGCAACATTTCCAACAAAAAATATCCAGTGTTATAATTATTATGTAAATGCTGTAAATCTTGTTTTCATTCGACTTGGGAATTAAAAAAATAAAGGTTTTTATAAAGAATGGTTTCAATGTTTTTCTGTGATTCCTTTAATAAAATATTTCTGATACATCACATACTCATTAAAAGTTATTGGATGAACCTTGACATAAAACCTAAATATTAATGTGATGTACGTTCCATCACCAGAAACTACTTTTAATAATGTAGAAAAGTAATAATAGTTACAATTTGGTAGTTTTATAATGTAAAATAATAAAATTCGAAAAAAATGAAATAAAATATTAATATGTAATTGGCTGTTTATATAGGCATTGTAACAATAAATTATTTTGATATGTAAAAACTGTTTGCCTTCTCAATAATCTACTTATAACTGTAAGTGTAGAAATTACTGCTATTCATAAAAAATGGTATTATTAGTTTATTTTGGAAATGTAAAGTATTTATTTAAATCTCTTTATACTATGTAATATGTAAAATATTGTGAATATGTAAATTAAATAATACTAAATAGCAGGCATATGGTTCTACTTATATGTAGTAAAGAAAAAAATTGAAATTTATTTGTTATATAAATATTGAAGTTGTATAAACTTAATCAGTTTTAAGTACGTGTAATAACAATGATGATATTCACAGTTTAATCTTGTACAGAATGTTACGTGTTTGATGTTTTTATCACATTATATTTTAAGATTGTATAGCACTGTGATTAGAATTGTTAGCTTGTTTATTTAAAGTATGGTAATGTTTCTTTTGCCTGTACATTTAAAATCTCATTTGTATTATTACAGTATGATATTAAAAATGTTAGTTTTTACTTAAAATGATGTTTTATTTCTGGAACTCCGCCAATAATAATATTGCAAATATACATATAAATATCTTGTGCAGGAATTGGTTAGATTATAACAGGAAAATCCTCAACTTCTCTATTAAAGTAAGTCATTTCTGAGAAACATATTTTTCTATAAATATATATCTCTGATTTGTTCTACAAAAAATGTGCATAATAGTCACAAAAATCTTAATAGTAACTAGAGTGGATGATGTAGAGTTTTACACCATGTTGAGGGTACGGAAAGTATTGACGTACATTTTGCAATTTTGGTAAGTTTTAGTTCGAAACATTAAATCTGTAGATATTGTAGTCTCAGTTATAGTTACAGAGTTTGCAAAAAAAATGAGAAAATGCTTAGTATTTGGTTGTAAGAATTCCTAAAGGAACAAGAAAATCAACAAGGAATAACATTTCACAGGTCTGTATTTACTTTTAATACTAATATGTAGTATTAATTTTTTAGTATTACACTAGGTTCTGTTCAGAAATTACACTCAGACTAAATAAAACGCATTAATCACATTCAGAAAATAGCAAGAGTTCATCCTACTACATCACTTCTATGCGTTCAAATTTTGAAAGTACAAACGTCTGGAGTGCGCTCTTTTATACCCACTTTAGACTGGCTACAAAAGAGTAAATTAGTAAAATTTATAATGTTTATGAGGTTGTGTTTAACCAATTCATGCATTATTAATATCAGTTATAACCGATATAACACAATATTCCTATTGTTCATCTTTTTCGGAACTTCGAAGTTCTAACATCAGACTTTTAAAGTAAATATAGGTTAGGATATATTTTTATACATTTTCGGTGTTTACATTTCTGCTCCAAAGCATTCAGAAAATTGTACAATTGGAGCGCGTTACCCGTTACCATTGCTCTACTCTGCTTAATCTTTATGGATAAAAGCTCTACTGTTCTTTTTATTTCTGAACAAAACCTTACTGTAACATGTGATTGTGAATTGCTTCATTAAAATAATGATTACTACTGCTATTTAAATAAAAAGAATAACCACTGCTTCTAATCCATGATGTACGAAAATTGTCAACATTATGGCCTTTGGTTTTACCAGTTATGCCCACAATGGCCAAGTTGAGGGTACCAAATTTGTTTGTGCCATTTTTGCATTAAGACATATTAGCCTTATGTACTCTATTGTTATTAAGATCTCGGTAGTAATACTTCATTAGTATCACATGTTCTTCCTCCTTCATCCTGTGAGAAAATACAAAACTACTTCTTCCTTTGGGTGTAGATTTCAAATATGACTATTCAACTCATATATCTAATAGCCAATCAGAATTTACTATTTCTTAGTGCTTACCTGGATTTCAAAGAAATTTGTTTACTAAAAGTTTTACCCCTCTTGTTCGACCAATTAAAAACAAGAATTATATAACATGTGATCAGCCAACCCTATTTAATAAGTGATAAAACTTGTCAATTTTCTGAAAATCAAGTCAATTGTTTACATAGCAGTAATTGAAACAAATCGTAACATTTTCACTTTGAGACTTTTAACTTGATATTTTTATTTAAAAATGTGTTGTACAGCAGTGAAATTGGTAAATATATACACAAAATTAATGTATTTTTAAGATGATCTTACTACAAGTAGAATTTTTGCTCACTTGTCTAGATCATGGAAATGATAGTGACCTTAGAATAGAACTCTCTATTCTAAGATAGTGACCATAAAGACGCGCAGTAAGCTAGGTTAAAATGTACTAGCAGTACATTATTGTAACTTGTGTTAATGGTTTTAGAATGATTTTCAATATTTTTCATATTCAACAGAACTGTGTCTTTAATGTTGCAGTAGTAAATTATTTATAAGTAAAATTGAATTTTGTAGCTTTGTAAATAATAACTATTTTTGTTTGTTTATTTCTGGTTCATTACTTTAAAAATTGAGCAAAATTTAATTTTAAATATACTATTTTCGCATATTTCTCAGTCATTCACTCTCTATATCATATACAGGGTGATCATTTTAAAACTTCCCACTTTGAATAACTCTTTAATTAGTAAAATTATCAAAAATCGCTGAAACGCGTCGATTTTGTTTTAAAGGGGGACATTTAATAACCTATTGTAATCCCCCCCAACCACCTCCACCTCAAAATTTTAAATGGCACTACCCCATGTGTGATATATTGTTTTAAAGGGTATAAGATTCTCAATATTTCACATTAAAGAAAATTAAAATCGGCCCAGCCATTCGTGAATTGAGCCAAAAATGTATTTAATTCAATCAATACATTTCTGTCTCTAGTTCACGAATGGCTGGGGGGCTGATTTTAATTTTCTTTGATGTAAAAGATTGAAAATTCTATTCCCTTTAAAATGATATATCACACATGGGGTAGTGCCATTTAAAATTTTGTGGTGGGGGTGGTTGGGGGGAGGATGAAAGTTGTCCAACTGACTAGAGTAGGTTATTAAATTGACACGTTTCAGCGATTTTTGATAATTTTACTAATTAAAGAGTTATTCAAGGTGGGAAGTTTTAAAATGATCACCCTTTATAAGTAGTTAATCACAATCGCTTTATAAAAAAATACAGCATTTGATTAGAAAAGAAATAAAATTTGGAAAAATTTATTTCTAATTACAATATTACATAGACAATATAAGAAAGGAAAGAAACTTCAAAATTATTATTATTTAAATCTAAACTATTACTAATATTTGGTTGGTTAGCTCTTGTTTTTAATAACCAATTTGCATCTTTTTGGGATGGAATTCAGCAATTTAAAATTAGAACAATATTACCAGCAAACTACTTGGAATGTTACCGAAAGATGGAAACAGTGCAACATTAGTTTACTAATGCTTGTATTTGTATTATCTTTAATATTTAGTCTAATACTTAGCTTCCAATTTATATGTACAAAAGTATTGCAAAAGACAACAATAAACATAGAAGGATAAATTTCTAAAAATTCTCATTTTGGACAACATTCTTGGCAATATTTCCAACCATATTCCCTATCCCTTATTTGAAGAGTCTGTATTTGCCTGCATCTTTGTTTACTACACTTTTATTGGATTTATTCTTTTTCACAAAAAAAGTCCCACAAGTTTTTTGGTTCCATCCTCCTATAAAAGCAGATAGCACTATAATAAAATGTACATTGAAGTGAAAAACTAACATACTCAGCTGCAGATTAGGGCACCATCAATGCATATTGTATGAATTGCTGATACTGATATTATTATAAAGTCATAAAGAAAAGTTGATCTCGTGCAACAGTCTGTAAGTCTGCATTTTCATTATCAACGTTTCATGGATAATTCATTATATGATCATAATTTCTTCTATCAATATTGCTGGGAACGTTCTCCTATTTTGAGCAATATTCTCAGGATTTGGCAACACATAAGAGAACTGGTAACTTTTCAGGAATATTCCCAATGTAG
This sequence comes from Ignelater luminosus, assembly GCA_011009095.1. Taxonomy (NCBI): domain Eukaryota; kingdom Metazoa; phylum Arthropoda; class Insecta; order Coleoptera; family Elateridae; genus Ignelater; species Ignelater luminosus. The sequence continues at coordinate 111,340 of VTPC01007524.1, forward strand.
GAAAATTTCCAAATGGCATTATTGTCCTTTGCATATTGCAATCCTAATTTCTTCCAAATACAGCAATACCAAGCCTGTATCAGAAATTCGTTTAATTCAGTTTTTGTTGAGTTTTTTTTTAGATAAGATGCTTCCTATTCTTTGTGATAAATCTTTTATGGGATTGAGATCAGGAGATGGTACTGATCAGTTCATTCTGTTAATTTTATTAGTGGTCATCCAGAATTGAATTAGTTTTGCCCTATAGCAAAGTCTGCAAAATAAAATCTTCTATAAACAAGTCTTTTCCATTAGGCAACATCTTATTTAGCAGTACTTCAAGGTACTTTGTGGCATTTATCATCTCAGATATGATATGTAGTTGACCAAGGTTTTGGGCAGACGTGCAACTCCATACCATGACAGTAATTGCATGCTTAATTATAGGGAGTACACATTTTGGTGAATATTTTCCAGGAAATCTTCTGGCATCATTGTTGGTTTGTTACTGAATAGCACCTTCTGTCACTTTTCTGTGGTTCAGTTTCTATGCTGTTTAGCCCATTGCAGACGAAAGGGTCTTTGCTTCTCGAAAACAAGTGGCTTCTTCTGTGATCAAAACCCTCTTATTATTAGTTCACAACCAGTCTTTGTGTTATCACAGTGGAGTATACATACTCACATTGGTAACTTCACTCCATAACTTAGTTACTTTAGTGGAAATAAGACTGTCTATTGGTCTAGTTTGTCATCAGTTTTTTCCATTTCAGCATACTGATATCTCAAAGACTGATGATTATACTTAACTTTGGCAGCTGTTTCATGAGTAGAATCGTCTTTTTTGTAATGAAAAGTAATTTCCTCATTGTTTTTGATCTGATACTCTTGTTTGTTTCTTCTGAAACACCATTTTGCAACTTTGATGAAATTGATTTTAAGTCATTGCAGAGTTTGTACATAGCTTATAATATCATTGGAATTTGTGGTAGTAACTGGATCTTAATGACATCATTACTTTTGCATTATTGAATCGATAGATAATCCGTTACAAGAAAGCCTTATTTTAGTTGTTTTCTATGGAATCTTAACCTTTTCACTGCTGCAGACGTATATTTATGATATGCTGTTTACTGCTCTAGATGTGTATTTATACAAGCTAAGTAAAATTATTTAGAAGGGGACAATGCTCCAGCCATTGATATGTATGTAGATCTCATCTACCTCTCCTATCAATCGGTATGATTCAAGATTTGAATAATTAATGTTTACTATTTGTTACTCCTATTTTAAATAAATATTTCTAATAAAAGTGTATTTTATGTGTTCCTTCATACACCAATAAAGATATTATATGGTAAAAGTAATTTTATAACGCAACCCATGTCACTTATTTACAAGACTGCTACGGATGTATATTTATTTCCAGGATCAGTTCAGCAGACATATTTGTACGAGATGGCAAATAAAATGCACATACCACTGTTGCCCATAAAAGTTAAATATGCAGTAAAAAGGTTAAGAAGATAATGAGCAGAGACATTGCTAATGTAATAATAACTGCCATATAATTAAAGATAATTAGGAAGAATATATGAAAAATGTGTATTACCTTTAAAAATAAAGCACAGTCCAAAAGCCATGCATAGATGGCTACTGACTAGTCTGCCCCTGTCGTAGAATGAATACAGTTTATATAGCATTTGATATTTACTGAACATTCTATTGTTACTTTTGGAGAAACATGCAAATTGATGTGCCGATATTATTATTTCAACTCATAGTTTGAAAAGAAAAATGTCATAGTATTTCTAAATCTGTAGTGTGCTACTGAAAACATGAGTCTTAAGCTACTATTATTCAATCACCAAGAAATTGGAATCGGTAGTGCTGTCTGGAAAATTTTATTTCAAGAAAAGTCTCTGCAATCTCTGGAGTGCCTCAAGGCTAACTACTTGTTATAGAAATTGTAAGTCATGGCCTACTCTGAATTGTATAATAAAAAAATGCACTGTAGCAAGTTTTTTCCCCTATGTTGATCACCTAAAGATTTGTTGTCAAATTTATATCAAACATTTGCAGAATAAATGAGATAATTTGACTGTGTAGTGCACAGCCAATCACTTTCGTTCACCAACCACTAAATGCCATAATAAATGAAAATGTAGAGTTTTATCTATAATATTGCACAGATTTATTTAAAATACAAAGCATCAAGTTTCTCTACCGTTTTCTTGCTCATCAGTGTGGTTGTGCTTATAATAGTCATATGAGAAGAATTGAACAGGTACAGCACACATTATTACAAAATACATATCTGTTTTTTTATTTCATCAGTAGGATATATAAACATAATTAAATTGCAAAACTCTAGAATGATGTATTAGTTTATTGTCTAACAGTATAAAAAACATAAGTACTAAGAGAAACTGTACAATATAGTAAACAAATTTTTATACAATATAACTGTATAAAATATTATCATTATTATTTTGAATTATCATAATCTTTTTTGTGATAATCTTTTGAAATGTCAATTACAACAGTAGATATTTACAAAATCCATTTATTGCAACTGACCTTAACTGTTAAAATTTTAATTCTACTATTTTACTTATCATCATGGTTTAAAATTAGCTTTTCCATCAAAAGTACATCCAGATCTCTGAACAATTTGAGATGCAGTCCATATACCACATTTTACACATATTTCATATGATTGTCCTAGCACCATTTGTGCTAAGAATCCACCAGCAAATGCATCACCAGCACCATTAGTATCAACTACTTTTTCTTCTGGTATGACTGATACAGGAAATTCAGTTACTTTGCCCCTATATGCTAAAATAACAGGATCATGGCCTTGAGTTATTACACACGCTCTTGGTCTATTTTCATTTTGTTTAGGCAATTTACATATTCGCAGTGCTATTTCTTTTAAATCATCCGTTCCGAAATTCTGTTCCCTAGCAAAAGTTTCTGCTTCCTAAAATATACAGAGTATTTATTATTATATGATAGAATAGTTGGTAAAATATACAAGACCCGTCCCAGAAGTGTTAGCCCAGCACCAATGAATTTCAAATTATGTGGTTAACATAATGAAATGTAAGGATTAACTGAAATTATCTGTATTTCTTGTTAACAACAAAATGAGATTTGAGGTTAACCAAGAATATCTCCCATTTTAAGCATTCAAAAAAATTACCAGCATTTTGTTCAGAATTAGGTGGTTATCGAGGTGACTGCAAAATTATGTCAAAACAATAATTGTTGTTGATTCGTATTAGTTTGTCAAAAAAGTCAAAATTAATTTTATCTTTAAATGAGTTACCCAACAGTAACTTACAAACTGATATTAACAATTAAGTTCTTGTTTGTATTTTTGTAAAATTTCTAATTTTCCAAAGAAAATATTCAGTCTGAAGTCGAGTTAAAATATTGAATTTTATGTGGCAAAAATACAAAAATACAGATTTCTTTGAATTATCATTTGGATTTCTATTAAGTAACTTCTAACAAGCGGGACAACACTTCTGGGATGGTGCTCGTATATACTTACAGTTTCATTTCCAAGTAGTACATCAATGTATGGCATTGCTTCCATTAATGGTTCCTTGTAGAACTGGGAAATGAAAGGAGCACTTAAGTTCATAATGAATGGACGGTTATGTGCTAAAGCATATTTAGCAATTTCTTGTGCAGATGGTGGACTTACGGTGAGGAAAAAGCCCTGAAACAAAGTATGCATATTAAATAAAATGATTTGATGTGTTTGTCCTATATTTATCTTTAATGTTCACTAAATAGTAATAATAATAATAATAACAATCACCTTTATTTAATGAATGTATGTAATACATGTAGTACACAAATAATTAAAACTAAATAAAATGGTATGTGCATGCAACAAAACTGAGAACGTATAGAATTAGGAGTTGTGGGAGTTTTAGATGCCATTTTGGGTAGTTGTATCACTGCCATATATCGGCTGACATTCAAAATGCTTTTCAATTCTAATCTCGTCTATGATTATTACAGTGACAGCTCATGTGGAATTTTGTAGATATAATTACAATGCTAAATATAAAGGCCGGTTTGCAGTGGACTTGCAAACACAAATTGCTTAAGGTGCATATTGATTTTATGAGAGTGCCTAGCTGGGCTACTTCAAAGCACTTTTGTCTTAGAATGTCTGGACAACAGAGCATGGTAAGCTCACGAGCCAGCACAAGCAACAGGGTTCATGTCAGCTGTGATTACAAGACAACATGTCATCAAATTTATGCTTGTGAGACAACAAAATCTATCACAAAAGGTTGGTCTACACAGTGTGAGCCCGCTCAATTGACGCATCCAAAAACCAACAGTGAGTCAGCCTAGCATATGAAAACCTTTATGCAACACAACTGAAATGAGAAGGATTACTCACCAATGTGCAAACAAAGCCTTGTACCATTGAGCTTATGAATGCAAGGTTCAAATATTATGCCAATAATGTGTATTTGTGATATGTAAAAAAACCTTCTCTTGCTTCCTTTTGCCATATCAAGGCGTCGGAGTTCTGTTGTTTAGTTTTCTACCCAACTCCTCCACTTTTTCTGGTCACTTGCCAACTCTTTCATTCTTTCAGTGTTTTTCCCTTTATTTTTCCTGCCTCTGCCACCTGTTGCATCCATGTTTTTCTCGGTCTACCGCTTTTTCTTTTCATTTCAACTTTAGTTTCCAGTACCTTTTTCACTAGTCTGTCATCGTTCATATGGCCATACCAATTTAGCCTTGTTTTTGTTACTTTATGCGTTATTGTTTTCTGGTTTAGTAGTTGTCTGATATCTTCGTTCTTTATTCTGTCTAGGCGTGTCTTTCCTGCTATTTTCCTTATCTGTTTCATCTCTGCTGCTGTTATTGAGTTCTTGTGTTTACTATTCACATCCATATAACAATGTTGGAATAGTTATTTTGTTGAATACCTAGAGTTTCATTTGTTGCCCAATCTCTTTCTTTCCAAATATTGTGTGGCTTAGGTTGTAGTAAATTCTAGTGGCTTTCCTTCGTCTGTTAGCTATCTCCCGATCTATTTTTCCATCATTTGAGAACATGACACCTTGGTATTCGTATGCTGTGACTTTTTCAATCGGTTAATCCTTGCAAGTTAGTTTCTTTTCAGTTGTTTCAGTGCGTTTCTGATTAATAATCAAGTATTTGCTTTTTCTGATGTCCACTTCCATTTCTATTTTTTCTATTTCTTCCACCCATGTTTCCTTTTTCATTAAGGCTTGCATCTTTCTCTCTGAATCTGCTATTAAGACGATGTCATCTGCATAGAACAATTCGTTGACTTTTATTGGTGCTAGGCACCCTTTCGTTCTTTCTTGTGTTTTTCAGTCTTCTGTTCATTATCAGAGTGAATAATAATGGGCTGAGGTTATCTTCTTCTTTGATTCCTCTTCTCATCTGATTTTCTTCCTCTTATTACAGCTCTACCATGCACTCTACCGTATACACTCCTAACTATTCTAATCATCTTCTGTGGCAATTCCATCCCTCTTATTACTCTCAAAATTTTAGTTCTCTGTACTGTATCAAAAGCTTCTTTCGGGTCTATAAATGTGACAAACAATTCTTCTCTTGCTTCATTTTTCTTGTGAGACAACAAAATCTATCACAAAAGGTCAGTCTACACAGTGTGAGCCCACTCAACTGAGGTGTCTTTTGAGCTCATCCAAAAACTGACAGTGTTTGGCTCGCATCACGGCAGCTCAGGGTGAGTCAGCCTAGCATACAAAACCACCTTTATGCAACACAACTGAAATGAGAAGGGTTACTCGCCAATCTGCAAACAAAGCCTTGTACCATTGAGCTTATGAGTGCCAGGTTCAAATATTATGCCAATATTGTGTACTTGTAATATGTAAAAAAAACCTGAGAGTTCAAATTCTTGGAAATTCTTTCGAGTGTCATAACTCCATCAATTATCCAATTTCTAAAATTATTTCAAAAAATGGTTCGTCTTTCTAGGAAAACACATCCCAAACAAAAACCTTAAATTTAGATCTTCTTAACTGTGAATTCTCCTGAAGTTTGAGCAGCCATAACTTTTATTATTTTGGCAATCAGAATGAATGTCTTTTCAGTATCAGAATAGGTTTATTATGTGTGACATAAATAGAATTCTCAGTTTTATACTTTCAACATTTCCTTATTCAGTAGAAAACCTACATACATTTCAATGATCTGTAGATGGAGGATTCGATTGTTATTATTTGTAGAAATATCAAGAACTTTTATTCAGGACATCACTTTCAATTAATTATACAAAGTGTTTTACTTTTCAAATGGAACACTTGATAAGTATTCTGATATCTTGGTACTTCTGGTTCATTTAGCACTAAAGGTTATAAACATACTACACAAACAATCTCTTTGTTAATAACAAGACGAATTGAGAAATTTGGAAATTTCTTGTAACAAATAATTGAATAAAACTGAAATTAAGTAAGAATAAAAGTCAAGAAAGAAAGGAAAAAATCAAAAAGAAGAATCTACACCTCTACACTGTGTTTGACCACAGAAGATCTCAACTGCTGTTCTTTGTCCACAGATTGCTGGAACATTCTGTATGTGTTTAGAGAAGTCCTCTTAACCATTCCCATTTAGAATTTTAAAAAAATTCTACAAAAGCATAAAAAATGACTAGACAATAGTGAATCATTTACGTGGTTTGATGTAATTTTGTCGATTTGACAAAGCATGAAATTGAGACGAATTAAAAAAGAATTTGGAACAAAACGAATATGATTGTGATGAGTAAATAATATGCATGTAATTGTTAATTAAATAATAAAGTTAACGCTACAATATTGGTCTATGTTTTACAAATTAAGGATAAGCACAGACACAAAATGTTTCTATTCTATTTAAACACGAATATATTTAGCTCAAAGAAAAATACAGTGTGTCCAGTTTAAAATGACCTACATGGGGATATTGGAAACGGTAATAGATGCAAGGTTAGTTAAATGGGGAAAAAGTTTCGTATTTATATGCTAATGAATAATCCATGGTTACATTGACAAATATCTGTCCCATTTCAAACATACAGGATAAAAACCAAAAAAGGTCATTTTCTAAAATCCTGATTTATTTATTTGTTTTTACAGATAAGTGAATAATATTTTCAAAAACGAAATAGCGTCTAATAAGGATTTCAAAACCGACTTCGAAAAAATGCTAGGCCTTTCTAGATTTCACGTACTCGTATCTAATTTTTGTTTTTCTTATGGGCCATATTGGATTTTTACATTTTTAAAATCGTCATAAAAAGAGCTTTTCAACAATGTACAATATGACTATGTTTAAAGAAGAAAAAGTACAAGAAAATACAAAATTAAGATTTAACCATAGTAAGCCTTGAGGTTTCCAAATAATAATTTGCAAACAAATGAGTGAGTTAGACAGTTGATTAGATGGGGATTTAACGTCTGGATAGGTATAATTGGTAGTCACATCGTTGAACCGTTTTTCTTCAGTGAAAACCTCAATTCTGAAAGATACCTTCACCTTTTACAAACAAATGTAGCAGATCGTCTCATGGAGCTTTCCCTTGCAACCGTTCAAAACATGTTTTTTCAGTAAGATGGGGCACCTGCACACAATACTCAAATAATTACGAATTTTTTAAATACTGAATATCCTGACCATTGGATTGGAAATCGGGGACCAATAAGTTGCATGCAATAAGGTCACCAGATATTACGCCTCTTGATTTTTTTGTATGGGGTTATTTAAAAACTCAAGTTTATTCACGACAATACAAAACAGTGGATGTCTTACAACAGGCAGTCATTGAAGCAGTAAACAGAATTTTTCCGTTGATGCTAAGACAGTCTTGTGAAGCAGTTTTGAATCGGTGTAGAAGGTGCATATGCCAGAATGAAGATTTATTTGAACATTTAGATTAATATTAATTAGAATTAATTTAATTAGTATTTTCACTCATTTGTTTGAAAATTATTATTTGGAAACCTCAAGGCCAACTATGGTTAAATCTTAACTTTGCATTTTCTTGTACTTTGTCTTCTTTAAGCATAGTCATATTGTACATGATTGAAAAGCTTTTTTATGACGATTTTAAAACTGTAAAAATCCAACATTGCGCCCATAAGAAAAACAAAAGTTGGATACGAGTACGTGAAATCTAGAAGGCTTAGCATTTTTCGAAGTCGGTTTTGAAATCCTCATTAGTCGCCATTTCGTTTCTGGAAATATTGTACATTTATCTCTAATAACAAATAAATAAAACAGGATCTTAGAAAATGCACTTTTTTGGTTTTCACCCTGTACTTTTGAAACGGGGCAGATATTTGTCAATGTAACCACGGATTATTCATTGGCATATAGATACGAAACTTTTTCCCCATTTAACCAACCTTGTACCTATTATCGTTTCCAATATCCCCATGCAGGTCATTTTAAACTGGACACACTGTATACTGCGCAAATAGTAAAAATAATTACTTCGGAATTTCTTTATGGTAGGTATGTTTGTCATATAATCATTTTACTTAATACTTTACTGGATAAATAAGCAATAAAGGACATCAAAAACATCATTACTTTTGAATTTTGATAAAGAGAAAAACTGAAAATGTATGTCAACAATTTTCTTTTATATTCATTATTGTCGTAATTAAAGATTATCTCAATACGTAACAATTCTCCAGCAGGTCAAGATAAAATTAGAAAAATGTGATGTAATGAACCGAGAACTTTTATCATTCTTCTGTATTCTAAAGTAAACAAGAATGCCTTTATTATTTGCTTTGTGATGTTGAAACAATTGTCTGAATATTCTCAACTGTTATTTGTTCATCCACATATTACAAATACAAAAATAAAGGTTAAAAGGTGGGTCAGGTTAAAAGATAATCCTTAAACTGCAATCTAAGTAAGCAACAGTTACGGCAATACTGCTTTTGAGATGCATTATCTGATTTCCTTTCTGGTTATCAATCAACAATTACAATTTAGAATTTGCAATCATAAATAAAAATAATACTCCAGGTATCTTGCAAAAGCTGAGTCAAGTTTATCAATAAAATCTTGCAAAATTTTTATTGCAATGAAAATAAAAAAATTATGTTGATAAAGTCAACGATTATCATTTCTTAAAAGTAATTTAACATTTATTTCCACATAGAATTTTAAGCAATATCAACCACAAAGTTATCATTAAATAAATACGTAAGTAATTCTAGAAATGATAGTTTATGTGTTACATTTTAAAAGAATTGGAATTTTCCCACTGTATAAAGATTAATCAACAGAATGATTATTAATAATTGACAATTGTCTATACAATACCATGTATATGAGTAACCATTATGAGCAATTAAAAAAAAGCATAAAAATAAAATGTAGAAACAAACAACTCTGCTTTTTCCATAATGAATTGTTAAGCTAACTGAATGTGATACCAGAGAATTAACGCCAATGTTATTATAGATAAAGGTGAAAAGTTCTATTCTATTCAAGCACAGAATATTTTTAGATATATATTTTTAACCTTCATGCTAATTAATTTAGCAATGACAATAAAAATACTAGTAATGGCACAATTTAAAAATGTGCCTCAATTTAATGATTAATGTCGTTTTAATAGCAGCAAATAAGAGTCTTCTAAATGTATAATGTTACATAGTAAATCTTCTTTATGCCTTTAGAACCAATTTTGTGATGATAAAGGATTATTTTATATTTTTCTGTTACAGTTGAGAAATACTTTTAATGACTGACAAAACCATTGATGATTTATAATATTGTGACATAATTCAATTATTATCGATGTAATTTCTAAAGGAGGTAGCAATTATATTTCAATTACCATAAAAACTACTGTCAATTGATATATCGCTTAAATAGTGAAAATTGCAACTAAATCAACGCATTGAACATAAGTTTATTGTTTAACTAATTATGTACTTATTTTTCGTAGACCTATTATGTTTGTAGTAGGTATTCCAAACAACTTAAATCTAAGTGATTGTATCTCTAGAAATCCATCAATAGCAGTGGTGCCATTTCTATGTTGAACTGAATTGAATTCACCTGTATTAATAACACAATGCAGCTGTGAATAGTAATGCAATTAAATATAATAATAAATCATTTTATTATACAAACATAAATTACAATGGTTTGACACAAAAAATAACTAGACAACTACAACATCCAAATAACATAATCATTGATTGTAAGTCAAAGTACAATTAATGTGTAATTCTGCATTTAAAGGCTGTCTCGCTAAGACTAAATTATTTATATTTAAAGCCTTGACAGCATTATATATGAAGCCACTTTTAAATTTGTTAGTGTAACATCAAAAAATATTGAAATTATTGATTCTAATGTTACAGATATGTAAATCCGATCTTATATCTTAATCAAATATCTTGGTTCATTGTACTTGAACAACTTACACAGAAAAGGTACAGAAAAGAAAACATTTCTCGTCAATATTTAGAAGGGAGTGTCACTTCCGATAGGGACTTAGATGTGCGCAATATGGTATGTGATATACAGTATGTCCGAAGAATTTTATGGAAAAATGTTTCCTACAAACGTTGTTTAGTGTTTAGTTTTACATTATCATACCAAATAACCACTTTTAAAAATCTTAATTTGATTTATTGGATAATCACTACAAATTTACTTCAAATTGAAAATTGATGCTGACAACAGAACAAAAATCATTTTTTATTTTAGAATTTTAATTTCATATTTCCTTAAAGATAAATCTAATTTAATTATGTATTTGAAAAATTCACAAATAGTGTTCGCGCCTACTTTTGACATTGCAACTACAGTAGAACCTCGTTAAGTCGGATCAGCTGGGACCGGAGCCGATCCAACATAACGAAAATCCAAGTTAGATGGAGAATGTGTTAAAAACAATACAAGACAACATACTTACAAGAGTTTCCTTTATATTGAACAAAAAAACACGTTTGAAATATTTACAAATCACTTTTATCATAAAATAAACACAAATGCTGTACAGTATAGTTACAATTAAAGCAATAGCTTTGCCATTCTCTTTTATAAGTTCCTAGATTGGCCCAAGCTACACGGAGATTCGAATTAAAGGAGGCCGACTTAACGAGGTTCTACTGTACTATTAGTAGTTCTTACTATGTACAAGACCTGAATCGCATAAGACATACGTTTTCTTAAGCATAGATGACTCTAATGAGATTTTTACACATGTTACTAAGGTGTCTACAATATGGTATCAACTTTTGCTTTTCACATAGTAGAAATGGAAAAGTTTTCAAATCTATGTGTCTACATCATTATTATTCAAAACAGTTTCTGTCTTAACAGGTTGCTTTCTTTTTGAGAAATAAAAATATATTCTGAAGGAACATTAAAATCTATTACGACTATGCACACATTCCGTTAATTATCTTGAATTCAAGATTTTGTCACTTAGACCCTTTTGAATTTCCACTCTTCAAATGCAAATAGGAACTTTTTCTGATTTCAATAAGTGCAAGATTTCTCAAAAGGAAAAAGCTGAGAAAAAACCCATTATACCAAATTGTTACACAAAAATCAATTACCGTCCTGCAAGATCTTCAGATCTATTACCTTGCGATTATTTTCTACAGAACATGCTAAGTGCAAAACTTGGAATTACTAAAAATAAAACAATTTTCTAACGTAGCTAGAACAGTACACTTCTCAACTACTTTCTGAGGGATACGTTAAAAATCATTTCTTACAAGGAATGTACAATGGATTAGTTACTGGACTTGAGTTCAGTATCAAGCTAAGGATGTGGGGGCAAAAAATCCGTACATTTTCTTATTTAACTGAAATGAAATTAGACGGCGAGTGAAGATGTTTTTGTTTTTTTTTCTAATCTGTCACTGATCAGACAAAACATATCTGTAATTAAAGTTAAAAATATTTGTTTATTTAAATTAATGCAAGCCTTAGGTGAAAACAGACGCCGTGAGGTGATTGCCAAATTTTATAAGGAATATCAACAATTAAAAAAATCTTACACCGTAAAGCACTTTCTTAATATGAAGATTGCTACACAAACAGTTTACCATATTTGTAAACGTGTAAACTGCATATTTCCCATCAAAAGAAATAAAGGATCAGGAAGGAAAGCAAAGAAAATGCCAAGAAAGAAGAGAGAAGCAATTTGGCAATTTCATCTCGAAGTTGTTCTGCTTATATTTGTCCTTTAGGATATTCATTAACAATCGAAATTAATGGAAAAAAATGCATAAGATCTAAATTAAACAATTTCTTAAAAGAAGAACATTCAGATGATAATTTTGTCTTTTGGCCAGATATGGCTACCGCACATTATGCTAACCAAGTTGTGGCGGCATATCGAGAATTAAACATTCCCTTTATAAAAAAGTGTAGAAATTTTAAAAGAAATGTCCACATCGGAGGGTAGGAAGCTACTTCACACAAACAACTAAAAAAATAATTCAAGAAATATTGTGGCAAACACCTAATTTCACTTTTTACAATTTAGTGAAAAACTTAAAACGAGAAATTCGAAAGGCAAGCCGCTTTGGTGTTGATTTTATTCTTTAAATATGTATTTCTTATCTAGTATATCGATTGTTTCAGTAAATTAAATAAAACGCATTATAGGGCCATGTAACTTTTGTACGGCTTTTTTGTCCCCACACCCTTAATTCACATTTTTGAGGACAATGACATTCAACTTCTTTAATTTTTTGTTTTTAACGAAACCCTACACTTATTATACATTGCTGCAGTGTTAGACAAATTTTAGTCACGATTAACTCATAGAAAATTTTATTATGTATTTAATAATAACAATAGAAATGATAATAATTCCAATTAGAGGTTTATTTGTTAATCGTTATGGATGATTTATGAGTAAATAATTGTGACACAATTAGATTTTTTAATTGTAAAGGTTAACTGTTAGTCATAACTAAAGTCTATACTGGACTATATGTTCTGTGACTGGACTGTATATAAGATATACCAACCTCCTTTTAGTGCCATTTTACACAATAACAAATTTTTTATAAAATTTGTAAACAAATTTGATACAAGATTTTTTGACTCGTAGCATACACAGTTTTTTTAAAACAGGTTCTAAATACTGATGAATTTGTTACCAAATCGGCGCACCACATCGGCGCAAAGCAACCACTAAGTTTGAGGTTAAGGTCAAGAGTATTTGATTCAAAACGTGGTTATCCGTGGTTGTTTTTCAGGTGCAGGTTTTTTATAATTATTTGTAATAATAATAAAAACTGAGTTGGTCGAAAGAACAAGTGACGTTGTTAATTGACGAATATGAAGTATTTATTGTCAATCAACAGCAAGGTCAAATATTATGCGCAGTTGTTATTTGCGCATATTTTCTTATAAATTTGTTTTCAAATTTGTTATAACGTGTCATGATGTTTTATAAATACAGAATTTTTGTCATAAAACGACTTTTAACTAAAATACGGATTTACCTATTTGAAAAGACGCATTTTGTTACAAACCAGATAAATCCACCTTTTAAATTTAACTGTCTTTTAACAAAAAAAAAGCACTGCATTGCTGAAATCAGAAAAGCCTGCTCTACTCATTTATGCAAAAAAAGGAATAGATTTCCTGTGAAATCCGAGCATCATTCTGTTGATATTCCAAAGTTATACTATCATTGCTAAGCAACATCAATATTACGGTTGTAATTTAGTAGGATAGTGTAGCTGTTCAAGAACATGTGGAATACCTGTATACTCAATTCTTCTCATTCACAGTTTAAAAACTGGGACATAATGTGAATTTTGAGTCAAATGCACCAAACTTCCTCCTAATGATTTGTTTGTATGTACTATGAGGAAGTTGGTCTAACACTGAATTTGGAATATTCATAAAAATGGAATACAATGAGATTCTATTATTATTGTGTATTTCCTGACTCAACAATCCTAACATAGCAAGTTTATTTTAGGGCCGGTCTTTTCACCTTCTTGTAAACTCTCTTTTTGTTAAAAGACAGTTAAATCTAAAAGGCGGATTTATTTGGTTTGTAATAAAATGCGTCTTTTCAAATAGGTAAATTCGTATTTTAGTTAAAAGTCGTTTTAATGCCATAAAAGGATGTTGGTATCTCTTATATACAGTCCAGTCACAGAACACATAGTCCAGTAGAGAGAAATAGCATAAGAACTTGTGTGTATTAGACAATGATAGCAAATAAAACATCAAATGTGCATCAAAAATAACGAACTTGACATCACTTGACATAACCTATAAATCCATAAAATCACATGTGCTCAATGCAATACAATATACATTTTTTTATTTAATTTTATTATATTTTATTTATTTATTTACGTTTTATAAACTCATCATCATTCCATTTATTCATGTTATCTGTTCGTGGTCTTTTTGTATACAGTTTTCTTTGTGGATTGATTGCATTAACTGCATTTATTAATTCACATTCCAATAATATTTGCTCTTCATCTCCAATCATGTTTATGCCCACATATTTATGTATTATCATTATCTCACATACGACTTTTATACCTTTGTGGTATTATACTAGATTACACTATTCTACCTTACCTACAATTTCTATTCCAGATATTTGCTTCGTAAAGACTGAATTATAGAATTATCAATTTTTTCTCAAAAATGTTGTGATTAACATGACGGCAACTTTCCAACAATAACAAATCCGTTTTTAGAGGTTATAATATAACTTTTAAACAGTTATAAGGTAGTGCAACTACCGGCCCTTAGTCAGACAGATTCTAATAATAATAATAACATAATAATTTATTACAGCAAAGGTTCAGCTCAGAGCTGTTCTCCACCTAACCATTGAAAAAAAAAAGAAATATACTATATTATAAGCACGAAAATAAAATATAAACGAAGTAATATTAACAATGTAAAGAGAAAAAGTTATTTGTATGAAAACACTTAACAAATTACACCACAAAATGCAATTAAAAAAATGTTGCTAAAATTTCTTCATTGAGAAGTGAATTTAGTAGAGTTAAACTATTTTAGTCAAAACCTACTAGACAACTTACAATGTTTCTGATTTTAAAACATTAATAATCTGTTTTCCATCATTATATTGAACTTTGTTGGTTAGTATGCTCCTGTACTATAGAATCTGATATGACTAGATATCATGCATTCTAACACAAGCCAGAGAAAAGAATGTGATTCAGCACCTAACGACCCCTTATTAAGAGATGTGTGACTCTCATTGGCAGTGGCGACTGGTGACTTAACTTCATTTCATGTATCGGGGAATTAACACATGAATTAAATTGTAAAAAAAGAACTTTTATTAACAGCAGTAAATTGTATTACCAAATGACATTTTATATTGTTTTTGTCACTTGATCAATAAAAATCACCTCAGTCTACACTACACTCTTCCCCTTTTGGTTAAAATGGTGAGTACGTTAGTCTTCTAGGGGGACGACGAATTCTCTTCTGTAGCGGACACGCTGTAGGACTTTTCGCCAGCGTCATTGTATTTGGAGTTGAAGGTATGGTTTGTATGGATAAAGGTGGAGACACACAAAAGAAAGACTTGATCTGAGATGAATGTTTTTTTTCTCTCCATTGTTTGTAAGATAAGTGTTCACACCACATTTATTTTTTATTTGAGTTTTCTCCCAAGTGTTCTTTAGGTGGTTTCTAGCGTGTACATTTTCCCCTTTTTGAAAAAACTTTTTTTGTATTGACTTATATAATTTTTACTTTATCCCAGTAGGATGTAAATTGTCTAAAACTGTACGTGGCTGGCGTTGAATAAAGAGTTCAGCAGGGCTGACATTTGTTGTCGAATTTGGTGCAGTCCTATACTGAAACAGGAAATTATATAACTCCTTTCTTAAATCTTGTTCACTTTCCATTAGTTTTAGCAGAGATCTTTTTGTGGTTTGTACATACCGCTCAACCTGTCCATTTGATTGTGGGTGATAAGGTGGAGTAGTTATGTGCTTGATACCAAAATGTTTGCAAAATTGTTTAAATATTTGAGATTTAAATGAAGTTTGATTGTCTGTGACTATAATTCTTGGAAGTCCATATCGGGTAAACAGAACTTTCAAATAGTACATTATTGTTTCGCTGGTCATATCCTTTACTATAATGGCTTCTATCCATTTTGAAAATGCATCCACTATCAGCAGTAGAGTTTTATTTTTAAAAGGACCCGCAAAATCAATATGAATCCTGTCCCAAGGATGTCCAGAAGGTTTCCATGCTACACTTTCTGGTTGTTCTTGGTTAGCATATTTACAGCAGATTTCGCAAGATTTTACTTGGTCTTCGATGTCGTGATCTAACCCTGGCCACCAAAAGATGTTTCTGGCAAATCCTTTTGACCTTACGATACCTAAGTGATTATCATGTAAAGTTGCCAATACTTGATTTCGTAGTGCTGATGGAATGTTAACTCTGGATCCCCAAAAAATACATCCAGCATAAGTAGTTTATTGGTATCGCATTTTGAAATATGGTGCTATTTCAGTAGTTTGAGGACAATGATCCGGCCAACCAGATATGATGTATTTATAAACCTGTGACAGAAGTTTATCTTTATTAGTTTCTGTAACTACTGCATCACTATCCACTGGCATTTCTTCAATAGACTCAGTGAAGATTTTTGCTACTACTTCCTCATACGCGAAGTCTTTATTTTCAAAAGTGTTTATGGGAAGTCCACTTAAACCATCAACTTTCCCAAATTGCTTTATAGGCACATACTCGAATTCAAAAGAATAATGCATCAGTAGTAGACTCCATCTCTGTAGTTTGACTAATACCTTTTTTAGAACCAAATATATACATAAGAGGTCTGCAATCTGTTTGCTATATGAATTTTCTTCCCCACAGAAATTTATGAAATTTTTTAATCGCATATGCAATACCCAATCCTTCACGTTCTATTTGTGAATAGGCTCTCTCAGCTTGTGATAATGTTTTGGACCCAAAAGCAATAGGTTTCTCTTGTCCATCAGGAAATTGATGAAGTAAACTTATACCAATACCAACAGAACTCGCATCTGCAGCTACAATTAAAGGTAAATCTGGCCTGTAGTGAGTTAAAACTTTATCTTCTGTAAGTAATTCTTTAAGCTTGTTAAATGCTTGTTGACATTCATCTGACCAGATAAACTTAACATCTTTTCTACGTAATTTATTGAGTGGATAACAAATGTCACTATAATTCTTTAAAAATTTATGATAATAATTTGCTAACCCCAAAAAAGCTTCAAGCTCTGCTAAATTACTTGGTGGTGGCATTAGTTTAATGGCATCTAATTTTTTACTTGATGCTCGCAAGCCATCCTTATCAATGACATGCCCCAAATATTCAACTCTATCCTGTAAAAATTTACATTTTGCTTCATTCAGTTTCAGACCTGCATTTTGCAACCTTTCAAACACAATTTCTAATCTTCTTAGGTGTTCTTCAATTGAATCTGGAATTACTATTATGTCATCTAAATAATTTGCTACTCCTTGAATTCCTCTACATGCATTTTCCATTTTCTCTTGATAAATCATGGCAGCATTACTAACACCAAATGCTAGTCTTTTATATCTATAAAGTCCAAATGGCGTATTAATTACTAGTAACTGGTTAGTTTCTTCATCCAGAGGAATAGAATGAAACGCATCAGATACGTCTAAAACAGAGAAAACTTTGCCTCCATTTAATTCTGCAAAAAATTCATCTATTATAGGTAAGTTGTATTGATAACGTTGTAAATTGTCATTCAAACTGGTGGAGAAATCAGCACAAATGCATATATTATTATTTGGACGTCTAACTATGACAATTGGAGTCACATGATCTGCACAATCTATGCGTTCTATAATTCCTTGCTGCTCTAATCTGTTCAATTCAGCTTTGACCGCTTCCCTTGCTGCAAAAGGTATGGGCCTGGGACGACAAAATTTAAGTTTAGCATTTTTTTTTAATTTTAGATGTACCTTCGCTCCTTTAAAACAACCAATCCCTTCAGCAAATAAATATTTGTACTTATTTATTAAATTTCTTAATGCTATTCGGTATTTATCTTGAACTTCACTCACAGCATTATATTGCATGATATTGATCTTGAAAAGTTTTAACCAATTTCTCCCCATGAGATTTCTGGATTGCCGAATATTTGCAACAATTATTGGCAGGGTTGCTGTAATAGTATTGTACGAGACAGTAACCTCGGCTTCTCCCAGTGTAGGAATTTCATGGTCCGAATAACTTCTCAACTTAATATTGGTATTTTTAATTGGAAATTGACCTGCTTGAATCCATGCCGCTTTGCTAAGGATTGACGGTCCCGTGCCGGTATCCAACTCGAGTTCAGTGGGACTATTTTGGCCATTTAAAAAAACTTGAATTTTAATAGGTGACTGCGATTCCTTGTGAGAGTTAATTTGGAAGATATCTTCAATGTAATTTGTTTTTACTGGATTATAGTTCTTACTTCTGCAACATTTTGCATAATGGTTTAATTTTCTGCAAGATCTACATTCCACTCCATAAGCAGAGCACTGGTTTATTCGGTGGATTAAAGCACAGTTTCTACACTTAAAAGTTTTTGTATTTTCTTTAGATGCAGTGTTAAAATTAGTCTTATTTTGTATTTGCTTCTTTGCAGTATTATGCACTTTCTTTTTGTATTTCTTACTGATACTGTTTACCTCAGAATTGGTTCCTTGCTTCAGAATGTCTTGATCAGAATTCTTTTTGCTTGCCGCTTCCAGAACAGCACAAAGTTTTTGCACATTCTACACATTCATTAAATGTTTTGAAAGTTTTCTGAAATAAATGTGTACGTATATCCGTACTGTCAATATTCATGACAAATGCAGTAATTAGGGCTTCTTCATAGAAAGTATTTGGAAATTCGCATTTATCAGCTTGCTGTTTTAATTTTAAAGCAAATTCAGTCAAAGTTTCATTATTTTGACACATTTTAAAAAATTTGCATCTTTCAGCAACAGTAAAACTAACCTGTTCGAAATTTTCTGTCAGTTTACTGAGCAATTCCTTGACCGTAAAATCAGTAGGCATTTTTGGTTTGCACATGTTCACAAGTGATTCCAACACTGAACCAGATAAATTGCTTATCAACACTGCAACTTTACTTTCATCGTCGTCAATTTCGGCTATTTTTAATACCGCTTCGAATTTTATTTGCCATACTTCCCATTTGATGCTAGAAGGATCAAAAGCTTCGATTGCAACAATTCTCGATTTTCTCGTCGCCATTTTCATGTATCGGGGAATTAACACATGAATTAAATTGTAAAAAAAGAACTTTTATTAACAGCAGTAAATTGTATTACCAAATGACATTTTATATTGTTTTTAAGTCATCACTTGATCAATAAAAATCACCTCAGTCTACACTACACTACACTTCAGGTGGTGCCAAAACCACGTGATCGTCGCTTGTTGGTTAAAATTGTCAGATTATACAGAAACAAACCAATCAAGCGACGAACACGTGGTTTTGGCACCACCTGAAGTTAGGTCACCAGCCGCCACTGCTCATTGGAAACTTGATTCCCAGCATCACAAGCTGAGAAATGACAATGTGTATATTCTTGATTTAAATAATTTTCCAAAAGTTCTATTTTTTATGAATACTCCAAATATGAACATGAACACAAAAGTCCAAATTTAAAAACTAAATTTCACATCATTTATGTAGAAGTACTTACATTATTGTTTTTGAAATTTTCAACTTACAAGGAAAAATTGGAAACACGAGGTACAGAATTTTAGTGATACTGATGTCATAGAACAGAACTTATGGACCAAGACATACAAATTATATTTCTAAAGATTTAATGCATATTTTGAATAAGTAACAAATGTAATCACATGCTTTTCATGTCTCAGCTTTCGAAAGCTGAACTGTTAAAGTATTAAGATAAAAAATTACACAAACTGTACTTATCACTAGAAAATAAAATGTTTTAAGAATTTAAGGTTAGGTGAGCTGAAGCAATTGCAATGATCCAAGTAACTCTATATTTCAGTGTTTCTTTTCACATGATTCTCAACTTGTTTTTCCCCCTTAAAGGGTAAGAGGGGGAAATGAAAGAGACTGATCTACATTAAATTGCATTAACAAAATATGCAGTTTTGAAGATATAAAGCTTTAAATAATTGGACCGACCATTTGATATCTGTAAGGTTTTTGTTAACATATTCGGTAGGCAAAGCTCATCTAGCTACTTTATAGTCGCCTTTGACCTTTCGACAAAACTTACCTGAGTGACATTCTGTCGTTTTAAATGCTTTACTTTTACGAAAAAAGAAATACATACTTGTTTAATTCCATCATTTTGTACCCTTTACGTAGTGCCAAAGGTTGGTAATTGATTAAATCATCTTCCATAATTTTCCATTTTGTGCTGAATTGAAAAATGTATACAAATGAAGAATTTGTAGACATGATCATAGTTTATGGGGAAGCACTATGAAATGCTGCTGCAGCAGCACAATTGTATGCAGAGCGTTTTCCCAATAGAAGGCATCCTCCATCTCCAATGTTTCTGTCTCTAATTCAAAGAGCACGTACCTTGGGCGAACTACAGCCTTGACAAGGATGTGAGGGAAGCCCTCGAGCAACCAGGCAAGCTGTTGATGATGGAATTATGGATGTAATTGAAGAAGATACCACTTTAAGCACGCGTCAAATTGCTTGAGAAGTCAATACCTCACAATTCACTGGTTGGCGGACTGTGAATACCACATTCAATTTTGGGAATGGCTCTTGGAACAAAATTTGAGGAATGCTAACTTTCCAATGAATGCATTAGCTTGTGATGAATCCACCTTCACAAGGAATGGAATTATAAACTACCACAATATGCACTACTGGGATGTAGAAAACCTTCACATCATACACAGATCCAATTATCAGCAGAGATTTTGAATGTTTTTGCTGGAATTGTAAATGGTATGCTAATAGACCCGTTTATCTTGTCCAACTAAATGACTGGGAGAGTGTAGTTAAATTTTCTGCAAAAAAACCTTCCAGAGCTGCTAGAAGAAGTTGTGTGATATACATGGTTCCTACACGACGGAGGTCCTCCCCCACATTATGATAAAATGGTATACAACCACATCTAAATACTGTTTTTCTGGTCGATATCCGGTAGTTTTATTTATGGGGGCATATGAAATGATTAGTTTATCAAGAACAGATTGTTACCCAAGAACAATTGTTGCAGAGAATACACAACATTGCAGAATGCATGGATTTGACATGCCAGACTGTGTATTCAAGCTGGAGGTAGTAATTTTGAACAATTATTATAATTATTGTTCTTTCTTTATCATTTCTTCAACTTTATTAAACATAATTTAAATTTGTTACAATTTTCTAATAATTAATGTATTTAACGTAACTTGTTTGATTCTCAATTTAATAAACAAAGTTATCTGTGTATTGCAATTTGATTTCTACTTATAGTAGCTTAGGCCATGCTGCTTTGATTGTTTCAGTTGTGGTAGACATTTCAAGTTAAGGCTAGTTTTTAAATTATTGTATTACAAAATGCGGTTATGTACAGAGGTTCTCAAACACAGTGTACCCAGTTATTCCAACTCTAAAACTATACGACTTTTGTTCATGTAATCTAACGTAGATAGTTCCTTTTATGCCCGTCTACTATCCTTTAAATGAAAAAAAAAAGAAGTTAAGAATCACCCTGTATACAGTGTGCCCAAAATAAGGAACTTGGAAGCGGTAAGAGATACAGTATCGGTTAAATGGGATGAAAGTTGGCTTTTATAGGACCTTTTTGTTGGCGTTTGCAAAATCTAGATATCTTGGATAGTTTCAGAGATATTTAAAAAAGTAGATTTTTCGATTTTCATTATTTTTTCTCTTTTTTATTTGAAGAGATATCGGAAAACTAAAACCACTTTTCCATTGCCACTTTTTGTTCTCTATTAAAATACGCTAACAAAATCCCTGTACAACGTTTCGGTTTCGAGTAACCAGCAACCTCATTTTTCTAAATAGGCGGAAAAATAATTAAAAATTGTTTGGGATAGCTTTTGTCGTCACGATTCTAATGATGTAAACATGGTAGAGTTATTTTGGTTTTGATTTTTTTGTGTTGAACGCTGCTGTGACCAACAGTAATAATTGCTGTTCATCTTCAAAATTTTGGTTGAGCACATGATTCTTGACATAACCCCAGAGGAAAGAAATTTAATGGTGTTAGATCAGGTGATCATGCAGGCCAGGGTATTGCAGAATGCATTAATTTATAGCATAAGAAATTAAAATAACCCTATCATGTTTACATCATTAGAATCATGACAACAAGAGCTATCCAAAACAATTTTCAATTGTTTTTCCGCCTATTTGAAAAAATGAGGTTGATGATGGTTACTCGAAACCGAAACGTTGTACAGGAATTTTGTCAGCGTATTTTAATAGAGAACAAAAAGTGGCAATGGAAAAGTGGTTTTAGTTTTCCAATACCTCTTCAAATAAAGGAAAGAAAAAATAATAATGAAAATCGAGAAATCTACTTTTTTTAAAATATCTTTGAAATTATCCAAGATATCTAGATTTTGCAAACGCCAACAAAAAGGTCCTATAAATAGTCAACTTTCATCCCATTTAACCGATCCTGTATTTCTTACCATTTCCAAGATCCCCATGCTGTGCATCCTTATCTTGGACACACTGTATAGCGACGCCAAAAAGTTCGCACCAAATGGGAAAAATTCTTATTTTTAATTTCTTGAAAACCCTGTGCCAATAATTGGTGCATGTCTGAAAATCAAACACAAGCTACTTCAATCTACCAAGCCATTTTTTGAAATGACCAAAATTGAAAATCGTCAATATTTTCAAAGGTATCAATTTTTCTATTGAAGTTAAAAAATAATGAAATGTTAAGATTGGGCAATTCTTTTGCAATTTGGGCCTGTAAATTTGAGTTTTGATTACTTAGCTCTTATGGATAGTTAGACTATTGATTTCTGTTTTTAGAAATTATCTGAAACAACATCATTCTTTCTCAGACTCCTAATTCTCAAGCTTGCAAGACAGCATGTCCTAATTTCGAAGGTTTATCCATTACCCAAATTGCACAAAATCACACAGGAAAAATCGATATCTTTGAAAATATTGATGATTTTCCATTTTGGTCATTTCAAAAGACATCAAACAAACAAATGAAGATTAAGTAGCTTGTTTTTAGTTTCTGGACATGCATAAATTATTTGTGCAGTTTTTCAAAAAAAATCAAAAATAAAAATGTTTCCCATTTGATGTAAACTTTTTGGTCACTTTGGTGGTCACTGTATAAATTTACTTGGTTTCTTTTAATTTCAATATTTTAATTTATTTGCAAGATAATAAGAATGGATCATTCTAAAATGAACATGCACAACCTTTTTTTAAGAAGACCCGGAAAAGAGAATATTTCTGTATACAATGAAAAAGGAATTAAACAAATATTGTCTTTAGAAATATTACACTACAGATTTAACTTAATACTTTAAAAATATCTGCAACAAACGTGTCACAATAAAATAATAGCCAATGGTCCATTTAGATTTCTAAACATAAGAATGCACTTTTTTTATCGGTACCAAATTATGAATTAAAACAGGAAAATTTATTTGTTAATCAGATAGTTCCTATCGCCCCCTTAGTGACGCAAATTGGTCATTATAGCCGCCTTTGTTTCTTGAAAGTTTATTATTTTAATAGATAAACGAGTGACCATGTGTTATAAATCATTTTCGGACCTAATTTCTTTCTTATACTTTTTTTGCCAAACTTTTAATTTTAGACATCATAACTGTTTCTGTTAACGTTGTGACAGCATATTCTGTGAATAAGCTTGGCAATCATTTATTCATTCATCTCAAAAATTTTTATTTATTTGTAATATAGTAGAGTATAGTTAAGCAGTTAACATATATAAATTAGAAAAACATGGATTTTCACTATCAAATAATATTTATTTTCATTTTACTTTGGTTTACCAAATATATTTTTTCTCTGTTGTCAACATTTTGGTGATTTGGGTTCATTAGGGCTAAAAAATGAAGTGCTTGTGTTAATTAATTATAAAACTGACAATGAAAATAACAAGAGTAAACTGAAAAGAAATTCGTTGGCTACGTTATGAAAAACTAATCTAAACAGTCGTTTCTGTACAAACTATCTTTTGATAAAGAAGAACATCTTAAGACTGTAATGCTTCCTGACTCATCATCAGACGAAGATTAAAATTTTGAAGTATTTATTTTTGTACTACTATGTATAATTGATGTTACTTTTGGTTATTACTTTATTACTTAAATACATGTTTAATTTCTGTAATGTTTGTAATATTGGTATTAAAAAACCTTCTAGCATCCAGGGTCATTATTCCAATATTCAGTTAAGAATGAGGTAAATTAACGTGCACCTTTGTGAAAAAGAGGTAAGTCAATCAAATGTAGCTTTATATCTATTTCTTCGAAATGTGCTTAACATAACACCATAAGTACATTTAGGTAAAGTGCATGTAAAACCTAACTTGAAGTAGATATTTTTTTTGAACATTCGTTTCTAAACTCCATATTTTGTATTGTATTTTTCTGGTTTCCTTCTTTTATGACTTATCCCTTTTTCATGCCCAACAGCGATTTGTAGTCAGGGCCAACTGAGTATTGAAATATAACATTATTGTACTAGTAAAATAATTTAAATACTTTATGGTTGTAAAAAGATGATAAATTTCAATGTCAGCCACTGATGTCAAAATGTTCATGTTATTACAAACTAGGAGAAAAATAAAATTATTGAAAAACAGGGAGAAGTTTCATTTCCACAAAATTTTGATAGGATATTTCAGATATGGGTGCCTACTTTCTTAAATATCATACTGAACTGATCTTGTCTAAATTAGTATGCCTTGATATTGTTTTATTGAATGTCATTTTAATGACATTTAATAAAACAATAACAAAGCACACTAGTCTAAATGAGAATTTTTTGTGAAACAATAATTTAATATGAGTTTTTATGTATTAGAATATCTATTCTTGTATATTTTAGAGGATGATAAGTAATACATTAAAAAAATTCTCTAAACATCCCTGCTACTTATTAATAGAAGCCCATGATTAAGAAGCAGAACTTAAATAAAATTTAGGTACGTACCGATATATAATAATATTGAGCACTTTCTATAAACCTTCTGTTTTCAGTTTTTTGTAGATGATCTATTGTAAAACAGTTTGCAGCAGCTAAATTGGCACATAGAGATCTATTCTTTCCAGTAATTAATACAGCACAAGTTCCTGTAGGTTCTGTTTCACAATACTGATACTGAACATTAACTCCATCTGATTGGGCTTTTTTTTCAAGAATCTTTGAATATTTATCTACACCAACACACCCAAAGAATGTGGAAAGTTTGGGTTTTTCCAATATCCATTGTGCCACACGT
Source organism: Ignelater luminosus (assembly GCA_011009095.1). Classification (NCBI taxonomy): domain Eukaryota; kingdom Metazoa; phylum Arthropoda; class Insecta; order Coleoptera; family Elateridae; genus Ignelater; species Ignelater luminosus. The sequence goes on from VTPC01007524.1 coordinate 136,852, forward strand.
AATGCATTTTGAACACTTCCACCAGCAATATATTCAGCATTAAACCTTTCTATTAATTCAGAACATAAAGGTTTATGCTTTTCAGTTGCTAAAATAGCATCGTTTGCTTTCATTTCATATTTAGCAAGAAATTCCTTATCTACTACTGCTGAAATATCTAGTAGAGGATTTCCAACACCAAGTAACATGCCTTTTCTGAAAAAGAAAAATTAAAACCAGATTAAATTAACTTACTAAGAAATGCCATTAATTGGTTTTTAATTAAAAAAGTACTTAATATTAAGAAAGCAATATTTTTTAGAATTTTGATTAATGTTTTAACCTCAAACGAGGCTACATACCTGAAATTTGTTCCCTCCATGGTACGAACGTTGTGTGCTCAATCGTAGTCAGCGCTGAAATGTTATGTATTACATAAGTGACACAATCAAATATAGGAAATCATTTATATTTTAGAAAGTTCTACTTGATATTTTGTAGCATGCCATCAACAGCAGCACGCTACTGTAATTCAAATTAGGCAAATTTTCATCCCATTTCATATAGATCATTCTAATTTGGTTAACGTCTCGGATCTAGTTAGACACAATAATACTAGATGGAAACATCAAAGATGTTCCAAATCTAAAGCAGATGGCTCTTTAACAGTTGTCCAAAAATTTAATTTTTGTCAATGTAATTTAGATAAATCTCTACTTTATTTGCAATAATACATAATAATAATAATCGCAATAATTTGCAAATTATTTAGTGTTGCACATCAATGCGGAATGTTTTATAACAGTATTCGAGAACTTTTGATACATCCCATATGGTCTAGTGGCTAGGATACCTGGCTTTCACCCAGGAGGCCCGGGTTCGATTCCCGGTATGGGAACTTTTTGTTAATAAATTTTTTTTATTTATTACGCTGATGCGCTGGTTCATTCAATTCAATTTGTTAATTTTAAAAAACTGCTAAAATAATTAATTCTCACTACAAATATTTTGTAAAATTTTGTTCTATTTGTTTTATCTTAAGTTGAATTGGATGTTCTATCAAACTTGTTACAATATAATAAAAATTATTAATATTTAAACAAATATTTAAAAATAATATTAAATGGACATAAAAAAAAGGGCTAGCTTTATAAAACAGCAAATGAAACACATTAAGCACCTGGGGGTGTAACTCAGTGGTAGAGTGTCTGCTTCGCATGCTGAAAGTCCTGGGTTCAAATCCCAGCTCCTCCACAATTCTTTTTGTTTTTTTTTCTATTTCTTTCGTGTTTATGATAAGCAAAACACAATAAATATTTAGAAGAGACCATTCTTGTTATTTTCATCTTTATGGTTTTCTAAGATGTGTTAACTGTGTTAAACTAACAATTTACTGCAAAATGCACAAAACCCATATTACCTGTTTGTAATATAATTATGTATATCTGGTTATTTTCTACAATTTCAACGGTTAAACAGATAGGGACTTCTTTATTTATATTTCTAAAAAAAACCTTTTTGAAAATAAAAAACCCGAAAGTAGGTTTCAATAGACATGTAGAAGTACTGCGTTTGACAAGTAAAGGAAATTTCATATTTGTATTTTGGAGCAAAAATAATTTTCACCACTTTGCTTCTTCTTTCTTGAAAACTGCTTGCAATATGCAAATGAAAACGTGTAATGTTCATTTAGTCCGTTTCCACAATTTTGTTCGACTTGTTTACTTTAGTGTAACTAAAATATCATCGGCGTCAGGATTTAATACACGCAGAGGCAACAATAATTACTTCATACATATTGCATTGAAAACAAACACAGGGGTTTGATTCAAAAATATCTTGAACAGATTTCATGTAAATATCATTCATGCGGGGATAAATCCTCATATGAAACTCGCAAAACATGCAAAACATTAAAACACATTCAACAGCAAAGTGATGTCTAACCTACGTGATGTATTGGTCATTAGTTTCGTTGAATTCATGTTTGAAAAAACGTCAGAATGTCACAGCTTGATAACTTTATACGAATGCGAAAAAAACGTTTTATAACGATGTATACATGTTTTTGACGTCATACTAAAACATCTGGGAATGCAAAGCATAACCACAACGAACTCCGTTTTGTTGCCTTTTTCAGACTTTGGCAGCCATTTTGACCATGTGCCCGAGGTGATATCAAAAAACTAAAAGTACACGTTTGTCTAATTTTTTGATGTAGAATACGATTCTAAATTTTCCAAGTTTCGGCCGCCATTTTGACCATGTTCCCGAGGAGTTATCAAAAAACGATAATACCACGTTGTCTTTAGTTTTTGATGTAGAATCCAAATCTGATTATGCAATTCTTAAGATGCAACACCCTCCCTGGTTGTGGGTGTAACAAAGTTGCCACCGAAAGCGGAAGTAGCATATGTGAACTATTAAAATGAATGAACCTAAGAAAATACCTAAAGTAAATCTTTTACATGCTTGAACATAACTCCGTCAAAATTTCAGAATTTGACAAAAAATGGGGACATACAGACATACAGACAGACTTCGCAAATTCAGTAACGACTCCTTCGGAGTTCGTTGAAGTAGAATTTGTAATAAGCTAATAACCAATACAGAACAAAATTGACGTCTTAAAGACGTCAATTATTCGCAAATTCAGTAACGACTCTTTCGGAGTTCGTTGAAGTAGAATTTGCAATAAGCTAATAACCAATACAGAACAAAAATGACGTCAATTATTCGAATTCGTAATTGGCGGCAAGAAAACGTGTACAATTAATTAAATGAATTTGACGTCACTCTGCTTGCTCCAGACGAAGGGAATTCTGGTTTAGGCAGATTTTCATTTTTGAAAATAGTACAAGCATATACTTGTAATTTTGGTGGTAGTTGTTTTTGTTTTTGAAATTTAGGTGGTTTTGTGGAAACTTGAGCGCAAGAGTGTTAGTTCATGATTAACCACTTAATCCATTGAGATTGACAGTACAACGAATTGACGATAGATAAACAAACTCAATAATTGCTTATATCTATCTTCAAATGTCCAAAAATCAAGAAGTTGATTCTTCGCTGTTGCAGAAAGTTTTTCTTTTAAGTTCATCTTCTTTTGTAGGCGGCGCCCTCTGAAACTACTTATTGTATCTGCAGTTTACATTTCTTTTTACCGAGCTTAACGCCTTCATATCTGTGCGCACTGAGGCAGTCGCTTCATCGAGTATTATTGTGTTATTATATTATTCCAAAGATCTCTCGATGGTATTTCTTTATGGAAGTTTAAAGAATGAGCATAAGTTGTGAGTTTTTGACTAACCTCAACCTCTTTGAGTTGTCTTAGTCCGACAATTCTAAATTAGTAGAAATTGTTATCTTATAATCTGAAATTTAATTTTTGTATATTCAAGGTTAGTAAATAGTAATAGTGTGCTGAGAAAGGTAGGTTGTCTCATTAACAACAACGATTAGCAGCCATTTGTGATCAGAAAAATTGGGTTAGATTGCTTACGTTAAGCAAAGTTTTATAACAATTTATGTTAGAAACCAAGAAATTCTTAAAATTGATTGCTGTAACGGTAGTTTTGAACGCGATTATGAACACGTTTTGAAGATGCGTATTCTTTGGTCTTAGCCGACATTTGTGATCTTCTTCAATGAAGGAAACGTATAGGAGGATCTACCTTTCACAGCATACTATGTATTATCTACGGGCTTTTCTGGGAATTCAGACAGTATTTTGTTTATAAACGCTTTTTATTGATTGCTAGAGAAATTTCATTTTAATCTTGATTATTCTACGTGTACGTGTGATTTTATTGGTTTGAAGTTTTATTCTTATAAATAAAACCTGCTATTTGGTTTTACATATTATAAAGCTATGTTTTTTAAGGGCTGTTCTTTGATTTTTTGTTGGACTTTAAAATATCTGTTCTGTTACGCTCTACTAAGGCTTTATAATACTTGAAAATATTTCTTTTCAACGTTCCAAACATTTTGTTGCCTTTATGTATCTTCTTTAGTTGAAATTCTACTAGCAATCGTCATATCGGAAATGCTATTGTATTATGTAGTAATGCGATATTATCTTGGAAGAACTTGACTTTGGAACAACTTACATAAAAATTTAAATTGCATATATTAAAATTCTCTTTGAGATTTATTAATGGATCAAGTAGTGTATTGAATTTAATCCTTTCGGCCCTGGTAGTAGTTTATGAGGACAACTTCATTAATTTGTTATATAATATGTCGCAGGCGAATTGACAAATCCGGCTTATTGTAAAGAGCGTCCTCATTTTGCAATGCGTCCGGCTAATTGGAAAATTATCGACAACTTTCTAATTAGCCTGATATTTTTTAGGCTTATTGTAATGCGCCCATACACCTTTAGGCTAGTTAGAAAATGCGCACTTGTTTGCTCAAACAGCCTGGTGTCATCCAGGCTTATTGCAATAAGCCTTACCACTTGACGGCGTATTGAAAACAGCGGCAACAAATGTGTTGATCGAAGTGTCATAACAGTTCACCATGTGGAAATAACTAAAGTTAAAATGTATAATGTAGAAAAAAGTCCGATTCAGTTTAAAAGTTTCTCTTCTTAATAATTTGTTTATTAGAATTAATACATGACAATTATTTAATAACAATTAAAATTTTTCAGACAATGATGATTGTTATGCAGTTTTTAAATTACCTTTTGTAACCTAAGTAACTCATAACTAATTTACATGTTCAGTAAAGGAAGAACTCAAGTAACAATCTCTTTATCTGTCATTTTTAATAAGCCTTTACTTATTTGGGCTTATTGCAATAAGCCTGGATGAAACCAGGCTGCTTGAGCAAACGATTGCCCATTTTCTAACTAGTCTAAAGGTAAGCCTAAAAAATATCAGGCTAATTAGGAAATTGTCGATAATTTTTCAATTAGCCGAGCGCATTGGAAAATGACGATGCTTTTTGCAATAAGCCGGGTTTGTCAATTCGCCTACGACATACAGTGTGTCCCTATTTCGATGCTCACTATTGGGATCTCGGAAATTGTAAGAGATTCGAAGTCGGTTAAATTAGAAAAGTTTTGGATATTTTGGAGATCGGTTTACTTATGCTTTTGTTTTTTGAAAAAAGTTCACGGCTTACTAGATATTTGCTAAAAACAAAATTATCTTATTTTTTTTAAAGTGAAATATCTCAGGAACGAACAAAGATAGAAAAGAACAGCAATAAAGGTGTTTTAAAGAAGTTATTCCGAAACAAAATGATCGTCTCTATGTTGTGTGCATATGTGATCATATTAGGTCTTAAAAGTTGTTTGGTTCAGGATGGCTTATTCTCATGCTTTTATGTCTCCCACAGAATGTAGCATTTGTAGATTTTCATTTATCGCAAGATATCAAATATGCAGTTATAATATGATTTGCATGAGATAACAAAACAATCTACAGCAAAATATATACAAAGTGATCCAAAATGATTGACGACAATTTGTATTTATTTGCAACTTAGAGTTGGTAGTGTTGCTAGTTATCACTTAACCAGTCAATGGCGTACTGTTTTCATGACAACGTCAAATAAGGCTAAATAAAGGATGTAGTGCTACCAATTTTTAAAATATTCTTGTTTCACGGAAAATTCAAACTGTCGTCGATCATTTTGAATCATTTGGTATTTACATGGTAGTTACAATGAATACGAGTATAACGTAAATTGTGTATTATGAAACTATCAAGTCAAATAACTAAGAAGTGGGAAGACATTAAGCATTTAAATGACCAAGAATTGGAAAAAGTTCTATATAGTGTGTTCAGCGAGAAATTGGACAGCGCGATATTTCGGGAAGGAAATCAGATTTTAAAATTCTAAAAACTTTGTTATAAATATAAGGTAGGGGCACATATTTTGTAATAAAAAGTTTTTAAATTAAACGCGTCATCGCTAGGTGGCGCTACCTAGCTTAATTTCTTTAAATAAAATATCCTACTTTTCATTCGATTTTTAGAATTTGCAACATATTTGTAATAACTTTCGTTATAACTGCTGCCAACCTATCTGGTTTACTTTTCGGAAAAATAATAGTTTTTATAATTTAACACAACGATGTAAAAGATTGCATTTTGTAGAGATAATAAGCAAAGATTAATTTATCAAAAACTTTAATACAACTTAAAAGACACAAGAACATACCTCAAAGTCAAATTGAAAATATAAAACTCAAAAGAAAAATATGAAAACAAAATATCTCAAAGTGAAAGTGGGATTAAATTAAATTAAATGCTCAAAAGTTCCCTCATCACATTCTACACATTTTTGATAACAACTAATTAAGGCTGCACTGGTTACGTTTCGTAAAGTTTCTGGCGCTATGCTAGCACAAACAATTCTGATACGCTCTGTTAATTCTTCTACATTTCTGGAAGGTGTATCATAGGCTACACTTGTTAAATGTCCCCAGAAAGTAGTCTAAAGGAGTTAAATCAGGAGAATCACATAGCCATCTTATAGAACCATTAGTACCTATCCATCGTCTCAGAAATATCCTAATACATCAGCTACCTCTTTTGCTTGAGAATGTTAATTTAGATTTACGGCAGGTGATGTATTTTCAACAAGACGGTGCCCCTGCTCATAACAGTAACACAGTAAGGGGCCATCTGAACAGGGTACACCTTTGTGTTAAATTTATAAAAATTATTATTTTCTCGATAAGTAAACCAGATACGTTGGTAGCAGTTATAAGAAAGGTTATCACAAATATGTTACAAATTCCAAAAATGCAATAAAAAGTAGGAAATTCCATTTAAAAAAATTAAATTAGGTAGCGCCACTTAGTGGTGACGCATTTAATTTAAAAACTTTTTATCATAAAATATGTGCCTTTACGTTGCATTTATAACAAAGTTTTTAGAATTTTAAAATCTGTATTCGGTCTTGAGATATCGCGCTGTTCCATTCCTCCCTGAACACATTGTATATTATTGAAAATGGCAATGCACGATGTACGTAGTTCTAATGGTGGAAATAAGTTTTCCAAATGTGCAAAAAAATCAAGAAGAGGGAGAACTCGCATAACAAGAGGAAAGAGAGACAAAAGGCAATTTAGAATTAAGAAAGTCAGAAAGTAGTTTAAGATTTGAGGCTAATGATAATTCTGTGGCAAAGATAAACTCCCATGAGAAAAATAAAAACAGTAAGGTTTTTAAAGCTAAGTGGAAAAAAGCCACTTCTAGTGCGCTTATTATACTTCCATAGAATCAATTGTTAGTTACTTCGAAAAGCACCTTCAAGAACATTTTTTTTGAACTGGCATTACAAATAAATATTTATGTAAGAACATGAACAGACAGGGGTTAGTATCAACACAAATACTGAAGAACTAAAAAGGCTAGTTGTGATTCATATTCTTATGAGAATGCCAAACTTTTCTAGGTCGAGGATATATTGAGATTCAGCTCTGAAAATATCCGGAATATGTGATGTCATACCAAGAAGACTATTTATAGACAATGTTATAAATCGTTGCAGACAATTACATTTGGAATAAAACCTGAAAACCCACGTAAAGATAAATAAATTAGGTATTACACTAAACGTCAAACAATACATAAAGGGTAAACCAAACCTGTGGGAAATCAAGGCTTCCATATTATTCAGTGCAAGTGAACTAACACGATTTTATTTTATCAAGAAAAGACTATCCATCTGAATGAATGGAATCTCAGAAATCACAGCTGTCTGAGCAGGCAATTTCTTTTTGTAACTGAAGTTGTAAAACAGCTAAAACAAAAAAAAGCTTAGTATACAAGAACTATTAGAAAAACTAGAACCGGAAACTGCCTTCTACCTAGGACTAACAAAAATAGACGTGGTGCAACAGAAGAAATTGTAGTGGAGATATGATAATAATATAGTTATCATGATTTTTAATCTTGTTGGAAAAGGTAGTATTGACAAAGCTGAACGCTCTGATGTAAGTTTCAAAAAAATGTTTCTGTTGATAAATCAGAAGTGATCAAATTGTACACTGATTCAATGAAAGTTGTTAACAAAGTTCAATTGTACCGCATATCTTTGAGGTCTAAAAAGTGGATACCACGCGTCATTCTTCATGTTGTAACCAACAGCTCTCATTCATGTTTAGTATTGTTAACTTATTAGCTAAAGCAGACAGTCAAAATGAGAAGCAAGACCTAGCTTAGACAATATTACTCCTACGACCTGAAGTTTGTCTCCCACAATGATATTTGTTATGATAGCGTAGGTTATTGGCAATGTATGGTTCAAAAGCCTCAAAAATGCAAAAAACTACATTTCAAGATCTCGCGTGATTTGTGAAAAGTGTAATGTCCATTAATGTATGAATTCAGCCAACAATTCAAGTTGTTTCATAACAAATGATTTGTATCCAACGAGTCTAAGTCAAAGCGAAAAATTGTCAGTTTTATCAAGTATAGTTCTTAGCATAAAAATCTATTTTTGTAACTGTCGAGACCTGTGGGTTACAAAGCAATAATTTCTTTTTTAAATTAAATTTGTATTTATGCTTAAGAAGGGATATCATAAACTCATAAACCGAGTGTTAAAAAATCGAGTGTTACAAAATAATAAGTTTATTTAGCACTTAATTTAAACAATGATGATTTGCACTAACAATTAACACAGAATTGTGTTTTTTTCAAAGCCATCATAATGTGTAAAAATTTAACTGGATTAAAATACCTAAATAAAATATTGGGGGACCTTTTCTTCACGAAACAAAGATATGAGATAAAATGTAAATGTAAATTTAGTGTAAAGCAAATCTAATGTTTATAGGTCAACTAGGTTATAAAGATTTGTACAAAAAATTCAATAATTGCTGTAAAAATGTATAAAGCGTTTAACTTCTTACCTGAAAAAAAATCGTAGTGTTAAATAAAGAAATATAACAAGTTTTGTAGAACAATTTGTGAAACATCCTGTGGCTAAGTACACATTAACATTTTAGTTAGTTTTAACAAAAAAAGACTCAAACAAGCAAATGCAATCAAAAGACTATTATCTAGGAAATATTATATAGTTATGTGGAAACCTTTTGAGCAATTCTAATTTTACCAATTTGACAAATGCATTAATCTGCCAGAATTCTAAACATTTCTATGAAAAAAGTGCACAGTCAAATTCCAATTGCACTCACTGAAACGAGTTGGTCAATCAAATAGATCTACAAAACTGGATTATTAATTTATTTAGTTCGTTTTTTAAATTTGATATGTTTTGGGTTAGCTTTCTTATGTAATCAAAAGAAGTTATGAAAGTTTCATACTTTGTCATTCTCGATGCCAAATGAGACAGTTTAGTTAAGAGAACTATGCGTTTATATTTGGTATTGCTTATTCAAGCTTCTTCATGCAATGAAGTAAAGTTGTATAAGTACAAATATGAAAAACACATAATTTTATCCAACACAAACTGAACCATAGGATAAAAGATCATTAGAAAATCATTAAAAAAATTACAAGAATACTTTGCAAGGACAATAACTTAAAATGCACAGAGACTTTACTTTGTCTAGAATATTTGAGTAAAAGTTCCAGTAGTGTTGATATATGAATGCTTTCAAGAACTTGTAGACAAAGCTCAAAAATTAGTGCAGCATGTATTATTTGATAATCTCCTTATTTGGATCGAATTTTCTAAAAGAAATACTTACTTAGGTTAATAGGTATTTATATGAAAGAAGAGTGGCACAGAATTTCAGACAGCATTATTAGCTTGTGAACTTGATACAAATGAGACGTCAAGTTAACTAAACTTCGAAAGTAACATTGAGAGAATAAATTATTAATTCTGTATAATTAAGAGCTATAAAGGTTAATTGTTGCTTCCGCTACGTTTTGTTAATACGTAAGAAGTTGTTTCTGAAAAATAAATAAACTAAAAGTTAAGTCGTTTTGCTGCACAATGTACGTGCAATACATATAATTTTTGATTATTAAATAATAGTAATTAATTAAAAGCTCAATGTTAACATTATAAAATTACATTGTAAACAGTTAAATACGAATTACTATTTAGAAAAAGGTTCAGGTTACAGATTTATAAAATTTTATGCAAATTAAATTCCTGAGAAAATCAGCAGCAGCAATTAAACATTTATTTATAATTACTAATTTACTAATTAAACAAATACGAATGAGTGCACGAATATAGGAGAAATATTTCAAATTAGTTGCTGAAAACGTTTTATTTACTTTGAACACGAAGATACCGTACTCGTACTAAGCAGCTTTTAGGTACGGAACGGGTGTAAGTGCTTTTTATACTTTTAAAGGTTTCCATAAGAAAAAAAAGAAGAAAATTAAAGAACGTCAGTAATTATATCGTATTTGAATCGAACAAATAATGTTTGAATGAAAATATTAATATAAAAATATTAGATTTATTTCCCAAGTTTTATTTACATAATATAACGAAGTTAATTTTGAATGTATGTATAGAAACTTATAAAAAGCTTGCACAAAAATTTGTAAATCAAAATTTCTGTTGAATACATAGTATGTAGTGTGCTGAGATACGAATGTAAAGAAAATAATAAAGAATTGTGAGAAGAGTCATCATGACTCATGAGATTGGACAATGTTGAGAGTGACACCCTCATTATCATACGTGGGATTACAGTAGAATCTGAGTTGATTTGTTTA
>VTPC01007525.1:0-11872 GCA_011009095.1 Ignelater luminosus
TATATTACTTCATTTTTGGATTCCTTATTACATCTACATTCATTTTTGTTAACCATATGTTTGGTCTAAATTGCGCCGTTTTCGAGATATTTAATATTTTTTGAAAAGAATTAGTTTTACATTGTTTTAGAAATTTTGAAATATCTCTGGGACTAAACAGGATACAAAGATGCGGTTTGATAATCGTGTCAAATACAGGCTGCTACATCAATTGTGTTACAAATAACTTTGTTCAAGATTACTATGGTCTCATTGAAGATGAAGATCTTCAATCATGGATAACTTGATATTTTTAAATAGAACGATATGAAAATTTTTGTGTAATCAGACTTAAAATTTAATTTTCTTTGGTTTTTATTTAATGGTCATTCAGTCTATCTGCGATGGTTTAAGCGTTATTATATAAAAACTCTAATTTTGTTAATTGAAATAACCACATTTAGTAAAGAGGGCTGTGCTTAGAAACAGTAGTTGCAACTAGCATTTGAATTATGCTTACGTACATGTACATTTATACTTTTTTTGTGTTTTGAACAAAACAAAAGAAAGGGACTCTAGCAATTTTTAACAAAACAGTACCTACTACTACATTACATCTTGCAGGTCATCTTATAGGACCATGACGACCAAATCATCGTCAATACGTATTATTAAGATAGTTTGAGATGTGACGAATGTGCTGGTGCGCCATCGTGGTGAAAAATTAGTGTTTAGCATTTAGCCATTAGTGGCCGTTATATGCATGTTTGCTTTTTCTGCCGCTCACATTAACGTTTCTTGGTGTAAAAGCGACACTATTAATAGGTAATTAAATGGTTTTCTTTCATTTTGAATTTTCATGGCATTATTTGCCTGAATTGGTATATTTAGAATGATTACTTAATAAATAAGAATGAAGTAACAAGAAAAAGAACATTTCTTTAAGAGCTGAATGATTCTACCATAATCTTCAACCAGTGTCATCATCTTCGTTTGGTACACAGTACTAGTTTGAGTAGTTTATTCGATAAACAGCAAGACAATCATCCTTTCGATACTGTCAGACCATAAAATATTGGTATAGGTTGAATTTTTGGAATTAGAATCTACGGTAATATAGGAGGATATGTTTACTTATGGGTCCATTCAGAACGTTTCTTTGAGTCGAATATGTTTCTTGGTCAATCAAATTAAAACGTTTTTAAACTGGAGATGTTTTAAAAAGGTTTTAGTTATCACTATCACGTTTTAAGACACCTGATGTTAAAAGGTTGTTCAGTGACCGACTTGGAACAGCTTTGACAGTGCTAACCAGTCGTATAGCTCATGGGCAGTACACAAAACAATCAAAGATAGGAAATAGTCCACCTGGATTCAACTTCAACATACAGTGTGATGGAAACAAAGCAAAATAAACATTTCCGATATTCATCGCACTTACCTGACTTACTTCTGGCTGCTTTAGTGTATATTAAGACTGAAAAGAAATCTCAGAAGGGAGGAGGAATAGATAAAGATTGAGCAGTGCTGAGAAACCGAGCCCTCAGACACATGAATTCGTTGTGCATGATGTGTTGCACAGAGCTCCATTACTTAGAGCTTGCTGTTTACTTTCCGAAAGACCTAGAAGAGGTGAATATTCCCCTCAAAATATGATATCACTTGCATCAAACTAGAAGCGCGGTACCAGATTAGCACTGACAGTGTTCTCTCTATACCAGTTCTTGCTACACTTAAGTTTTTTTTATTCTTTATCATGTAGCGAAATAATTTATTAATTTAGACACCATAAAAGATTGACTAATTAAAAGTCATTCAAACAGACCTTCTAAAAACTTCTAATTTTGTTAAGGCAGGCAATGCAAATGCAGAAATGGAAAACGTCGGTCAAACGTTGTTCTTTGGACTAAATTACCATGACTATATAATATTCTCTTTCTTTAATTCACCTTTGTTTATTGTTCTAATTTTTATATTTGTTATATTTGCAAAAGAAGAATTATTATTTTCGACTACATGCTTACCCAAGTAGATTTGATTTTTGAATTTTTGCTCAGTTTCACTATGAACAAAGATGCTTTATATTGTATTTCAAAATCCTTTTGCGTAAATCAACGAGAAACCTTTGTGGTATTCAGGTGTACATTTACTCTATAAAATTATTTTGTGGGTGTTGAATCTGAATAGAAATGCATTCAATGCTACTCTATTGTTGTTTTCCCCCAAAATCAATTAACAGCTGTTGCGAATTCTTTACAGCACTTAAATGCTAAATTAATCACAACCTCAGAATGCAGGATTTATGCAATAAATTTTTCAGTGCTACAGGTTGCAGGTATTACTATTTTACAATTTCCACTTACTATGAATAGGATACGCTCAACAAGAATATGCGGCATAAATATCGATACACAACAATCCTATGTAAATGAATAATTAAAATTATTTACCGTATTTTCTGCTGATTTATTTTATATTTCACAATATTAGTTAATAGGAAATAATAATTCTAATACAAATGTTTTTGCATTACTACAGCATCTTTTATTAAAGTAGCAATTTATGATTTCCTTTATAACTTAAATCTCTAAATGTAATATAAAAAGAAACAAAATAAATGTATTTACAACGTATTTTTATAAATATACCTACGGCAACTTTTAGCATTATAGCTATTTAAAAATTTAATTCATGATTTATGAAATATTTATACCTGTTCGGTCTCTCCAGACCTATTGCCATTTAAAAAGGGAGGGTGTTGGTGCGTAAAGCTTATGTTTTTTAAGTCCACTATAACAAGTCTGTCAAAGAAAACCCCCCACGGGGACCTAAATAAAATGTTATTATATTGAGAAATGGCTAAGCACAAGCAGCTGCTACGGATTAGACCTCCCATTTCTATATATTCTGCCACTGAAATAGAATATTGCTGTCTCGTTCCTGTTCATTTATAACCAATTACAGTAATAGTCATAGAGCCTTTAATGTCGGACGAGTTGGTTGGGTAAAACGAAGTATTTTCCGTGAATAAAGTGTTTGGTGGAGTTAGCTGGCTATTCAGAACTTTTGATCAAGAGATAGAGTTATAGATCGACGATCTACGTTAAAATGACAATAAAAAACTACTGCTTAACTTTTGAAATTATTATAGGCGGAAAGAATCTTAATCATATATGAAAGACCTACACAGACTTGAGCTTATATTTAAGCCGGATCCTAGAATGAAATAAAAAAGTTAGTGTGGCATTATTCTTTTATATTACAAAAGTATAGTATCAAGGGCCAAGAAAAATGCAGATGACTTCAGTGGAGTGTATTCAAAAATAAAATTTAGTTTTACAAATCATATAACTTTGACAGTGCTATAGTAAAATCTGAATTAGCTACATTTGTTTCGTTGCCTAGACGGAATTAAAAATAAAATATTTGGCTATTCCTATTCGTTAGTGTTCAATTTCGATAAAACATAAAAATCTGATAATAAAATAAAATCAAATATTTATATTTACATAAATTACATTTTTGAATTTATTATACATTGGAATTTTTAATATCGAATATTAGCATCAAAATTCTGTTTCCAAGGCTAAAGAACTAATAAATAAAATAAAATAAAAAATAAAAGAATGCCATGGAAGAACTGGGTACTGGAAGTGTAAAAAAAAATCCTAATGATATTATTTCTGTTTCACTTATTCTTCACCTTGTTAAATTAATTTAGATCTTACCGACTAAGCTACTTCAGATCCTTGAACCGATTTACTTTCTAATGTTAATTTATCTTAAAAATATAACTTAATTTACCCCAATGAACATCGTACATTATTTTATTTTAAGTAATAATGTTCTTTTAGTTTTATGGTGAATATTACTAATGTAAACATGAATCTTACACAATACTACATACATGTAAGAAGATCTAACGGTGTTTGCATAGAAATAGACAGAAATGAATTCGAAACGGAGGCATAAAAGATAAATCTAGTCAGTAGGTTTTTATTCTATAATGTCGTATGTAGGTAGTCTGTTTCGTATAATGTCTGTTCTAGAATTACACAAAGATTTTATAAAATTACTTTGTATAATAAAAACTCAATGTAAAGTTACTCGAACAAATTGAATTATAACAACACCGTTATTCGTTTTTCTTTTAATTACGTTATTACCTGTAGGAATATTATAAAGTCAAAAATTTTTTTACAATATCGATGAAGCTATTGAGTTATAAAAACACTCGTAATCATAAAAATTACACTTTTTATTGATCAAATTATAACAAATAAAACGTTTTATTAATTGTCGAATCATTTTGGTATATGATTATTTAAATTTCCCGAATCTTGAAAACCTTTCCTTCTTCATCCACATACTGTTTGTTACAAAATTAATTTTTAAATAGGTAGGAAAGAAGATCATAATCAGAAGTCGTTTAGTTCAGATTTTTCTCATTTTCATCACTACATTTGTAAAGTATTGTACACTTCAGCATTTCCAATAGTTGATGCTGCAGTTTTTGCAGAATCAAAGTAATTCCATAGAAAAGTAGTACACATTGGCTCCAAGCTTCATTTTCATTTTTTGCCAACACCAAAGCCTTGGATCAGATGCATCCTGAACACTAACCGGTTTGATAGGCATTCCTCAAAACATTTTGCGATAAAACTGTCTGTGTCAGACTTCCTTCTTTGATTAATTAATTGTGCTGTGAGATAATAATTCGTCATGCATCAAAACGTCAAAATTTCTATTTCCATACCTCAAAGCAGAACTGTTTTAAATGCAAGAGTTAAAAATAAATTATTAGCCCAGTTGGACCGAAAGTAGTATTCTAAGTATCAATACCTCATCTTGAAAAGTTTAACGTTTGTGACTTAAAACAGTCCTGCTCTGAAGTACCGACTTCTTTCATGAAGATGTCAAAGTTGGAACAAAATTTGGAAAGTCAGCGTTACCCCTGAAAGGTTTTTTTATACGTTGCCCAAGTTGACTTCTTGCCATAACCAGCCGACGATGAAGTTGTATCACCTTCAGTCAATGGCTGGCAAAATAAAAAAGAATCTAGCTTTCTTATCTCTGAGTTTGCTAAATAAAATCTGTTCACAACTAGATCTGCCATTGATACCGATGTCTGCTGTCCTAATAATACTTGACTTATGCCCAGCTTGACTGACCTGTTTGACTTGAAATAAAATTCTTATGTCCACCTCTGCCTGACTGTATGAGAGAATTACATCAGATAGCTTCTTCCTATTCCTATGAGTATGCAGTAAAGGCCTTGGAGCCTTCAGAATGTTATATGTGGACTGAGGTTGGATCAACCAATTGTCACATGATGCTGAAGGTTTATCGACAGAATAGTCACTCATATTTCTAAAACATTGAAAAAGATCCAATTTTTTTTTAAACTGCCTATAGTCTGATAAAAAAGATAGAAATGGTTGATTTTCATGGCTAAAGGTCTGTTTCAGATGCGCATTGTTGACAAGCGATATATATATTGAGAACATATTTCTTACACGTGTGGTCATCAACTGGAATTCACTGTTTATAGAGGTTTTTCTCTTGAAAAGTGTTTACAAGCATTCAATCTTGACCCTGCTGCATTCGACTTTTTGAATTTGCTGATACAGGATTCAGAAAAAGTGTATTTCAGTCATAACCGGCCCAGGCTTATATTTGGACGTGTCCTGTACAGCGTCTATGCTGTGTTTAATTTGCGATTGTTTACATAAAATTATTGGTCGCAAATTACTAGGCTGAGTATTAGGTACACTGAGATTAATGACGATGTTTACTAGTTCACCAGTGCTCAAACTACCAAAGACATTGAGAATGGTCAATATGTTGACTGGGTAACTTGAACAACTCTCTTGTTTACAAAAGTTTAAACAAAGTCACTATTTATAAACTATACATAACTCAACAAGACAGCTGACTAGAACTTCGAAAAATAATACTTCATGTTTTTTAAGGTTTTCTAATTAATTTTTAAAATATGTATCTGCAATATTTTAAGAATATCTAACAATTTTTTCTAATTTCCAAGAATGAAATTACAGGTGGCCATTCTCAAATTACGCTAAAAGCGTGTGATCCTACTTCTCTCGATCTATTCTTTGAACTATTAAGAATGTATCCCGGAAAGCTTTACTTTCAAAAATTCTCAATTTTTATGCTAACTTTTCCACTATTTCCAAATAATTCATTTATAATACCAAAATATAGCCCATTAGTTAAAGAACTGTTCAGTTGTCTCGGGCTTTGTTCAACTGAATTTTGTAAAAGACATAAATAGATGATTTGCTGAACCTACTGCAAAAATCTTGTATCCAATGTAGAGTTACATTGTTTGTTAAATCACTGTATTATGTATACAGGGAGTTCCACAAAAAACGCAGAGCACCCAAGTTTACTCTCTTTGCCCACTGAATGAAAGCACAACTATCATTTTTGTACACTAAGTCAGCGCAGCAGTAAAGCAAAAAGAGTAAACCTGTGTATTCCGCGTTATTTGGAACACCCTGTTTAACCTTATTCATACTGTTTGCTGGTTGCGATAGAGAAATCTAGCAGGAGTAAAAATAAAAGCGTAACATTCACTTATGTACAATTAGGCGAAATCATAGTAAGTAAACCAAAAATGCAAACAAAGTGAATTACGTTTCCTAAGGTGTAGGTTTGAAGCCCGAAAACTGCAAATATACGGTAAGAAGAGTTCTCTCCTACACTATAAGTACTATTTAAAATATTAATTTTTTTCCTTTAACTCAAAAACAATTGAACAAAACAGAAATTTAGAGTACATACTTTATTCTAAGCATCAAACCGTACAACAAATTCTCGAACATTTTTTGCTCTATTTTTTCAAATAAGAAAATTTGAAAAAATTGATTTTTACCCATAACTCAAAAACAAAAGAAGATATTTAAATTTTGATTACATCAATGAACTCAGAAGAAAAGGTAGAGCAAGAACGTACATTCCCCTTTTTCAAGCTTTCTCAGTTTCTGAGATACCCTGCATTTTCTTCGAATTTGGGCCACTCTGTACACGCATTACATTTCTGCATTTTGTAATACCCCTTCAGAACTAACTGTAAAGCAATTAGAATCATTATCTCTGACAATAGGTGCAAAACAACTTGACGGTTTTTTTTACAACAGTTGTTCAAACTGCGTCATTGTGTACACAAATTTGTTAAATTCCACAATTTGTGTAATTATTACAGCTAAAGAACGAAAGCAATTTAAACATATATATTTTGACACGCGTAATATTTATTTTATAAAACGGGTACGAGATAAATTAATTAATTTCCTGTTATACATCACAACATAGAAATTCATGTTTTCATAAATCCTTTTGGAAAACTGTGTCATATACGGTACAATAAACCGAATGATATATCTTAATCAAAAACTTTTTACAATTTTTTATCGTTAAAAATTGCAAAATAGCAAAAAACGCTGTCAACCTGATTTTGATCGAAAGTTCATTAATTCTCATTTATTTGTTGCGCTTTCAACTCATAGAAGAAATTCAATGACACATCATAATTTTAGATTACCCAGTGAGTAAGTGCGTACAATAAATTTCGTATAAAAAAAGGGATGAAAAATGCGAAGCGTAAGCCTAAAAAAAAGCTTTAATCGAAGCAGGTAGAATAAATGTTTCATCTCAAGTGCAAATTCTTGAACAAGCAATTTCAAGTCAAATTAAAGTCAAACAAACTTGCACCGCTTGTCACCAAAGATTCATGCAAATTACAAGAATAAAGCGCGCTTTACAATTATAGCTGCATTCTTATATGAAGCTGACGCAAAAGCGACAGGAATGAAACCAAGTGGTTTGAAATTACACAACAACGAATCCCTCTCACTGCCTTGCATGCTAATGTGGAGACGTCCGATTATTACCGAGGGCATTTGTCAACAGTTGGCGGAGGACCTTTAGTAGCTGAAAATTATAGCACATGTGAAAACATGTACCTACTATACATGGTTGTTAATTTGAAATTAACTTTCTGTGCGCGAGTTTGTATAACAAATGAAAGTAATTTTACAACCCTCGATTATTTTGATAACGGAGTAATTTCTAAAAGTTATTCGCGTTAATTTATCTCCATTAAAACATGTAAGGCACTTATTAACAGCATGCGGCCGTTTGAAACATTTATCCTTTTTATTTTCCTTTTGGCTTTTAGTTTGCTTTTCATTCCATATTGCACCATCTCTTGAACAAATTAAAATTCTAATAAACTAAAAAAACAGACACTAAATTATTTATTTTATTTGAACACAAACAGCCACGTCAACTCAGATTTAATAAGCTGCAGTAGAATAATTGTACACATCTATGTACATCAGTATTTCGCAATACTTGCACTTCAAAACTGTACATCAAAAAATGAACCGATCAGTGATGGTTTGTGGATATAAATTAAGGGAAAGCACAAAACTTGATTACAAGATTTTATCAAATTTATATAATTATCAAAAAATGATCAATATCCGTTATGTTAAAAACGTTTTTAGCAGATATACAGAGTGGTGATAAAGTTCGGAACAAAATTCATAATTTTGTTATAAATTCTTTTTTGAGAAATACTTGAACACGTCGATTTTATATTCCAATAAGGCATTTGTGAGCACAGAAAGATGTTTCTTTACAGATCATGTTCGTGAGCTATGACGTCATCACAATTTTTTTTTAAATTACAGCTCCAGTTTTTTACAGGTTTTGATAGACTTCTTGACTGGTTGAATGACGGTGTAAAAATGTTGGTATTTTACATACCAACTGTTTTGAGAAAAATTAAGTTTAATAACATCAAGATTTGTCCTCAACCAAAATAACATTTAAAATTAAAAAAGAAACAAACACAATCATTTATATACAGTGTGTCCAAGATAAGAGATACAGCATCGTTTAATGGGATGAAAGTTGGCTATTTACAGGACCTTTTTGTTGGCGTTTGCAAAATCTAGATATCTTGGATAGTTTCAGAGATATTTAAAAAAAAGTAGATTTCTCAATTTTCGTTATTATTTCTTCATTTATTTACTTGAAGAGATATCGGAAAACTAAAACCACTTTTCCATTGCCACTTTTTGTTCTCTATTAAAATATGCTAACAAGATTCCTGTACAACGTTTCGGTTTCGAGTAACCATCATCAACCTCATTTTTTTAAATAGGCAGGAAAACAATTAAAAATAGTTTTGGATAGCTCTTGTTGTTACGATTTTAATGATGTAAACGTGATAGGGTTATTTTGGTTTTGATTTTTTTGTGTTGAACGCTGCTGTGACCAACTGTAATAATTGCTGTTCATCTTCAAAATTTTGGTTAAGCACATGATTCTTGACATAACCCCAGAGGAAAGAAATCTAACGGTGTTAGATCAGGAGATCATGCAGGCCAGGGTACTGCAGAATGCATTAATTTATAGCATAAGAAATCAAAATAACCCCATCATGTTTACATCATTAGAATTGTAACAACAAGAGCTATTCAAAACAATTTTTAATTGTTTTTCCGCCTATTTAAAAAAATGAGGTTGATGATGGTTACTCGAAACCGAAACGTTATACAGAAATTTTGTTAGCGTATTTTAATAGAGAACAAGAAGTGGCAATAGAAAAGTGGTTTTAGTTTTCTGATATCTCTTCTAATAAATAAAAGAAAAAATAACGAAAATTGAGAAATCTACTTTTTTTTAAATATCTCTGAAACTATCCAAGTTATCTAGATTTTGCAAACATCAACAAAAAGGTCCTATAAGTAGCCAACTTTTATCCCATTTAACCGATCCTGTATCTCTTACCGTTTCCAAGATACCCATGCTGTGCATCCTTATCTTGGACACACTGTATAAACCTTAAATTAAGTAAGAATATACAATTAATAAATTTTGTGTAATGAAAAATTAAGATCCAAATTTTTGGGAGGGTACGTGTCCCTCTACGATCATTACAAGAAACAAACGTCCGAAAACATCGAGACCTTTGGAACGATTTTTACTACAAGGTCTCTATCATTCTAAACTAAAGGGCAAAAAGATATTTATAAAAAACATGTTACGCCTCTGTAAAACTACCAAATAGTATCAGTAATGAATTCTACATTTAATCTAATAGAAAAAGTTTTTGCGTGTGTTTTTCGCAAGATGCACCGTTTTCGAGGAAACGTGAGCTTTTCCGAGATCTACTAATGTCGATATTTAATGTTTCGGTTCATTGTTTTTATCATATATCAATTAGTACTAGTTCTCACATTTTTTATACTTGGCTTGGCTCTTTCCCGAATCTTTCCAATAACATCTACATCATTAAACACGTGAATTCCAAAAAGGGCTGAGTTACAAATCGAATTTAGAGACATGCTGATATATTAGGTTATCTTAGGCAAAACGCTGGGAATCTAATCTAAACACTTGTGAACATTAGATTACCAACAGATTATTAGTTCGAAATTAGGAATTACGCCATTCAAAACGTAACAAAATCATTTTAAATGGTTTTTAGTATGGTCTGCCAAGTGTTTAAGATTGCTACTTCAACATAATGCTTGTTTTCTTCCTCCTAGAGAAGCTCATGATTCTGCATTTTTTGTATTTAGCTCTAAATTAGAGGTATCACGCAATGGTCATATTTAATTTGTTTTGGAAAGATTTAGCATCTTCGGCTCACTGAATGTTTTCGAGATGTCAATGTCGTTCTCGTAATGTAGAATACGATAGCTACCTAAAGACTAGAGAGCGGAAAAATAAGTAAAATGGTGCAAAATGCTCACTGTATCTTTTAATATATTCTTTCAAAACATTGGAATTACCCGCTTTACTACTTGTTATGTCTTAAATAGCTCTGGAAAACAATGAAATCTGCAATTTCATAATTCTGAAGAGTGATATTGAAATAGACAGTTGGCATTTTGCTTATTTTTCCACACTCTAGTCATTACTATATAAGACAAAAATTGAAAACCGCATCACTGAGTCTTGGAGCACCTCTATGTAGATGTAAGAATGCGAAACCTTTTGTTTCTATATTTGACAAAAGATTTTCGTTCTGACAGGTTTGACTAAGAAATACGTGAGTTATGTGTGGATAAATCTAAAAATTCTAACTGCTTCACTTTATTATAGAATATTTCTCTAAGCAAACCGAACCGTTTGTATTTGCCTTTAACAACTATTGGTCACGATGCACGTTTATCTTCAGTATTGTTTTCCATATTATAATCTTATTTGGGCCTTTTTCCTTCATTTTTAACTGTATCTGGAATCTTGGTATACTATGAGCGTTCGATGTGTAGCAAACATCTTTCAGATTAGCAGGTACGTATGTTTCATGGTCCATAATGATTATTCTTTTTCTAAACAGCTGATTGTCACATAATGTACTAAACGACCCTTTTGCTTTAACCTCCTGGTTTTTTCTATATCTTCGTGTGGTCTGCTTAATACACGGTTTACCATCTGCCATTATTTCTTTAATTCTGAGGAACGATTTTTAGTTTTGCGTTATGTATGGTAATGGAGATTTAGGATTTCTTTTAAATTGATGACGCACTCTTTCAATCCAATTGAGAAATTGTCCTCTTTTCGATCCTGATATCACACTGCCTTTGTATCGTTTTAGTAGGTAATTTCGACATTTAGAACAAAAGCTATATAGCAAATTACCAGTTTCTTTCTGTTCTATTCTTTAAATACGGTATTCGCGTGAAACACTGAATTTGGTAAATTTTCCGGAGGTAACTTTAGTCACGCCTGTTTTATTTTCTTTTTGATTTATTTTGAAGGCTAACTGAAACAACCCTTTTCTTCCACATCTTTAACTCATTTAAATAAATTGTTTTTCTGTATAGTTGTCTATTACTTATTTCCACAA